>JAGTTH010005450.1:0-69984 GCA_022606485.1 Agraylea sexmaculata
CTCCTCAGGGCGTTAATAAATAAATAAATATAGGTAAACCTCTTTTTACGACTGGGCAAAGAAAATTGTTATTTGTAATTTCCACAGTAAGTCTGAGTACTTTTGACTACTACTTACTTATAGTGATTTTCAGAGACTAAAGCACTTCTTTTTGTCTCTGAAGTTAATATTGCATATTCCTGAAAAAAAATTATTTTCATAAAAATAATTTATAATAGAAACCAATAGTTATAATTTTGTAATTATTATATCTTCATTGGGTATTCAAGTCTATAATGTATTTTTAATTAGTATTTTATAGTTTAGATGTCATGGAAGCAAGAAGAAGTCCTTAATAAAATTACTGAGATTTAATTACAAATTTAAAAACAATTGTGGATTTCCATCAAGAAGACAACACAATTAAAATTTAAAAAATGTCTTTAATGTTCTCATTAGATTTAGTATTTATGGCCTTGTATTAAAGAATTTTTTTATTTATTGATGACACCAATTTAATTTTTTTTTAAATCGAACCTGTATATTATATAAAGTTGCACATAATATCTTTACAAATAAGCTTCTGATATAAAGACAATTTGGGTTACAATTAATTAAGTTCATTGCATATTTATAAACTTTTTTTTAAAATATGTTTTTCTTCATCTTGTAAAGAACAAGACTACTAATTAATGAGGAGTTATTAGATTTTAGTTAGAGGAGTTATAAAAATATTAAATAAATATGGGTATGTTTCTACAAACAGTGAATTTCGTAACTCAAGAGTTATCTGTTCATTTTTGTTCAATTTTACAGCGGCTTATTGTTATTAGCTAACATAATTAAGGTCAGCTGAAAATAAGGGTAGAAAAATATTTGTAGAATTAAAAGGATCAAGAACAGGGCCAAGAATAATAAATTATAATGCGTATTTTTTTAAATTCAGTTAAAATTATTAAATAAAATTTTAAAGTCTTAATGAAACTATTAAAGTTATACTCAAATAATGTAACCACTACAAATAATTATTAAACTAAATAATTGAAATAAAAAAATACACATTTATACAAAAAAAAACAATGTAATCGGATATTGTGGCTTCATTGATAAAATTACTAATCCACTATCTTGATTCAGGATTACTCCAATTTCCTGGTTTTTAAAGTGAATAATAACATGCTTTGTCCATGGCAGTAAATATGTTATTAACAAATAGGAAAAAATAATCATAATTTGATGGCGCATTGAGTTTTTTTTTTAATACAGGAATATAAGATCATATGGTTTCCTGGAGAAAGAGCAGGATTCACAACTGCAACCTTGTATTTTTTTTTTTTTGAGTATTATAAAGATTGAATAGAATGAATGGAATATTGAGATGATTGTGTATTTATATAAGAATTAATTTATTCAGAAAAAATGAGAAGAAGTCTTTTAAAATGTGTTGAATTATGATTTTATTGAGTGAGACCTTTAGCATTGATAGTAAAATTTCTAAGTCATTGTCACAACATAATTATTGTAAAAGGCCAGCAACATTTCATATATATAAATAAACACATTTGCATTTAAACACTGATTATGTCGATAATATTTGAATACGTGAGAATTTTCAAAATTGAGGCTATTCTGCTAATTTTATAAAAATAAACCTTGTGGCTTACGACGTGTAAATTTATTGGTGTTTTACACGAGGAGTATTAAATCAATTAATTATAATTTTGACAGTATTATCGTGTATATTTAGATCCTCTCATATTGTAATCGCGGATTATAAAATTGCCATATATCACTCAAAGTCGTCTATTGAAATAATTACATATTTGAGATTAAATATCAAGGTTGTGGATGAAGAATCAAGCAGATGACCAGAAGTGTTACGAATGAATGGTTTACTTTGTCCAAGGCAAGTGACTCTTTGTCCCTAAGAATTTCTGTCTTATCCTTCTTGTAAAGATATCTCCATAAATTGGAATCCCTGGATATAATTTGAAATGTATTGGTAAGATTTCACTTCTTAAAGAACTTGATTTTAATAATAAAAAATGTGTGGTTTGTTTAACAAGATGATGTTCATCATTTGTTGGATTTCAAATCAAAGAACCAAGTGCCAAAAATAATTCGTTTTAATTTCATTTAAATATACAGTATAAATAATGTGCGGAAAAATTTAGTTTTTTATAGAACTCCTTTTATTCATGAAAAATAAAGGTTTAAATCTGACATGTATGTAGAAGAATAAAGTAATTTTTATTTTTTAATAAATTCCTTCTCTTATATTATGTAGTTTTTGCATTATAGGCGAATTTCAGCCAAATGGGAAAAACAGGTTTTCAATTGCTCAAAATTGTAGAGCAATGCGCGGCTTACATTTTTATTATACATATTGCTTTATTATGTGGTAAAATGTATTATTCTATTTGAATTTTCGGCTATTAACAGAACAATTTTATTACATAATAATATTAATACTATTTTTGAAATTCGCATTCAACCTTATAATTTGTTTGTAATTGATGTTTGATAACTGTAGATGTATTTAATATATTTTTTTTATTTAAATATCAGACAGTTGAAATAAAATAATAAAAGAAATCGTTGCAGAGCTCGAATAAGTCAAAGTACATCATCACACCCATTTGGACTAGGTCTGGTTGTAGGCACGTTATTTTCATAATAAGAATTGTTTGTTACTTGAAAAATAAATATGATAATTATGTATTAGAATATGTTTTCAAATAATAGAGATTCTGTCATATTTAATGAAACCACTTAGTGTTTATTGAATTTGTATTATGTACAGACATTGTTTTGATGGAATATACTGAAAGAGATAAAAGAATACCTACATTAAAATATTTTTTACACAAAAAAGAAGAGCGAATTTTCAATAATATTTACATTTTGATAATAACAAATCCGTAGATTAAAACATGCAAAACGAATGAGTGAACTGTTTGAATATTTATTGTATTGTTCAACGACCTTTTTAAGATTGGCTCGTTTTGAGAATGGTCATTAATCGACTATGACTACCGTTGATGACTTGTTTCTTTGTTGAGTTAAATATTGAATGTCAAGTTTATTAATACGATTACGTTTTTAATTGATTCGTAACGTGCAATTGTATGACGCTTTCGGTATGCGAAGACTCATCGTATATTTCTCACAAAGCCACTCTAATAATAAATCGTTTCACATCGTTAAATATATTATATCCAGTTGAGATCGATGTGTTTGGGCTTTGACCGTAAGTCAATCGGACATTATGGGAAAATTACGATTTACATTGAAATTTATTCAACACTCAGGTTTCGTTGATTACCGCTCGTCGAAATCGCGGGGTCGATTTTATTTAAAAAAATATATTTTTGCAATAAAAATATATTTTACATAAACTGTAAATAGTGACAATGAACATCCTGAGACGAGGACGCAAACACTAGAATATTTTACTTTTATAACCATTGTGGAAATTTACGACATTGAAAACTGTTCAAATTAATTATGACATTTATAGATCTCTTAAAAAACACCAATTAAACAATGTTTTTCTCTTTATTCGTATTAATTCAATTAAGAAATATCCATGCGATAATGACATGTTTATCATAAAATTACAATATGTAGTTTATGGAATAATAAAATTTAAATTGCACTTGCGATTCCTTATGCTATTTTTATTATCAACATGTATTGCCCTGAAAGAGTATTAAAATATTATACAAAAAATATAAAAAATTCTAATACCAAATTATCATAAAAACTTTTTTTTATACAACGACCAAAAAAACGATTGTAATTTTAGACAATTTTACTATTTCCAAATTTAAACTCATAGACAAATACAACCCCTGAATGGAATATTTAAAAAACATATTTGGGGTTATTGAAAATGGAGACATCATAGCATTTTCGCAATATAATATAATTTATTTTATAGTCCATAGAATATAAAATCTTAAGTTTTCAAATACCAGGGTCGATATTCATTTTTTGGCTCGATGATTTGCATTTTACCATCTTGAACTCAACTATTCGAGGTGAACATTAAAATAGTTTGATCATCCGGATGCATTATTATGAAAACATGTCATATTTTTCAATCAATTGTCGAACGACAAGTGTTCATCGTAATTTATTTAGATTTTTATTTAACAAAAATATGCCCTTGTTGATGATGAGTCCGAATAAAAAAAATGCCGACAGTAAACTGGTTCTTTACAAGTTAATAAATTGAGTATAAAAGTGGTTCTTCTTGTATTATGGCGAAATTGGTGCTCTTCTGTTGGCGACTTTAAATAATAAGGTTTAAGCAATCAGACTAAATTAAAATATTTAATTCATAGTTAAACTACATTTTTATAATAAAAAACTGATTCCATCATTTTTATTAAATTTTAACGCAATTCTTGGGATTAATATTCTTTTGAATTATCTCACCTAAGCCGTCAAAATTCCTAGTAAAAAAATGATTTGTGAATTATGGTCAATTGGCCGATTGCCAATTTGCCGATAAATCGCTCAAAGCGCAAAGTATAATATGTCCATAATTGAATTTTTTATTCAAAGGTCACACGGATGATTTTTTTCCAAAGCCATTTATCATGTATTAAAATTGCGAATGATTAAATTGAAACATCTGCAATAATCCTCTAAAAAGGAAATCGAATGCACTCGAGTATTAATAATTTTAGCACCTGCGTTCAATAAATTAATGTCATTTGTTAATTGTTACAAAACAAACAAGTGTTTTATGAATTCATATTTCTTCAAATCGACAAAGATGAGAACATTCACCCGAAGGTCTTGTCAATATAAAGTTTAAAATGTCATGTGAAAAAAGCGGAAGATGAATATTTTAAGAAGGTAATAAAAAGCGACACAATTGACAAATCAAGTACAAACGCTCCTACATATATAAAACTTATTTTGTTAGTTAAAAGCCTTAAATCTTACAGTTGGGTTAACAATAAAATTGCTAAACTATACCTTTACTACATTGGAGTAATTGTTATTTCCTGAAGTAATAATTAGTGAGTATATTTATTTATGTAAAATTGAAGATTTATTTTTTTAAGTTAAAAGCCTAATATCTTTCAGTTGGTTTAATAATAATACTGCTAAAGTTACATAATATATACAATTATAAGAGTAATTGTTATTTTCGTATGCGTGAATATATTTATTTATTTATATATAGCCTGGGGGACTTTTTAAGAAGGTTTTAAAATTTTTGTTTTTTTTAGACACAACAACGTGTTAATTTATTTTTCTGTCTGGGATCTTAACTATTACTAGTTCCACAGGTCACCGACTTAATAATCAGTATTTACCTTACAATACAGGAAAGCAGAGTAAACCTGGATCAAGACGATCGATCGGGAATTCATTTAATTATTTATATATATATATATATATATATATATATACTCCTTTCTGCTCTATATATATATATATACAAATAATTAATCAGTGATTTATTTTCCTTCTTTATTAACATAAGAAACACACTAATTTGAACACTAATCTGATAAAATAAATATATTACAAAAGTGTTACTTGTTCAATAAAATGTCATCTGCAAATAAATCTAATATTTAGTCATTAAAATAAAACCAATCATGGGTTGTATTTGTATAAATGTGAGTTTTATATATTTTTATAGTGTATAAAGATTGCAATTTTCGACTATTGAAAGATGCCTACGAATTTATGGATTGAAAATTTAAAAAATGCTGAAGATGTGTAATAAAATACGTGATTTTCTTATACTAAAATGTTGGTCTTCTTAAGGATAATTGTATGAAATTGATAATATGTAAATGTAATATATTCAGCTTAAGCATAATACAAATCGATAGTGGGAATGATGGTTCAGAAAGGAAACAAGGTCAACCAGTGGAAGATTGTGGACAAGACTATATGGAATGTGTCTCTTACGTCTCATGCGTGTGTTTTTTTAATATAAAAAATATACATTTATACACACATAGTTGTAAAACGACCGGAGCCTCTTCATGATTTCAATTAACAAACGTGTTAAATACAAACAGTGTGTAGTAGTTTTTATTGCAAACACATCCTTGAAGGGACTCATTAAAAACATATTGGCCACTAAAATACAATTATTTACGCGTGTTGGCCGCAATTCACAAGATCGTTTGTCATGTAAAAGGTGGACACTTTGCAAAAAGACGACAAGAACACACGCAAATCTTTATTGAGGATTTCAAGGATCAAAAGACTACTATATAAATACCCACTACTCTATAAAAATATTCATATCTCTTGTTGATGATCAAATTCCACAATATTTTATTAAAAAAACACACGATCATTTTACAAGAGATCAAATAGTCTGATTAGTTAGGTTAATTTTCAAAATATTAGACACCTTAATTTTGATATCATATCATTAAAAAATGTTTAAATGTTGTCATTTAAGTAGCTTTTTTGGTTAATGAAGTATCTAAAAATATTTGAAGATACTTCATTAACCAAAAAAGGTTCTACTTTACTTTTTACCATATATTTTTATATAAACAAAAGTGCTTCTTAAATGATAAAATTTATTCAGGGTATTCAGATATCTTCACAAAATTGTATGATTAATTTACTGTAAAAAATATACACATATATACAAATATATATATATATATATATAGCATATATATATATATATATATATATATAATAAAGATTAATTGTACATGAATTTTATTCAAAAACTCTGAAGATAAGCGGAGAATTTTTAGCATTTTTATCACCAAAGGACGTTATATTATTTCTTTACTTTCTCACAAATAAAATATGTTTTTGAGAACTAAAGCTTAAATAAATTTAAATCGGAGAAGAATGCTCTTGATAAATATATATTTTTCTTGATGGATTTCCATTATTATTTGAAAAATAATCTTGACAGTAATATGTAGTTTATAATTGAGTATTTAGTAATTACAATTAAGATAATACATTAAATTAAATTATTTTTCCTATTGATAATTCTTTATTATTTATAAGTTTCCATTAAATGGAACAGACTGAATTATTCAAATATTCAATGCAATTTCCTTATTTTGAAATTTAGACTATAACGTGGGCGACATTCTTGATCATCTTTACAATTTGTGATGCAAATCAACTTAAAAAAAACCCCAAGTTATAATAATTGCTTTACAGAACTAGTTTTGTCCACGTTTAGAATATGCAAAGGTCACCACAATTATATTTTATAAAAATATTATATCCATGGAGCGTTTTTAATATAAAAATCAAACCAGTTGTAATATCATACGTTTTTCAACGACGCGACGGGAATTTCGTATCAATATTTTTAATCGCAGGTATAATATAAACTATGTTTTACATCAAAGTGACGTCATAATTATATGGCGAACTAAAGGTGAATAAACTCAAAGACGAACCCATGTATACTATAAATATATTTTTTTTAATAGAATTTACATAATTTTGTTATCAGATTGAAAATAATTATATACATGTCTAATAAAAAACCTTGTTTGTGTGTTAAATTTTAAATAAAATATATTTCTTAAAAGGAACTTAAACAATTCAGCGTTGAATTGAAAATGTTTAATTTGGCATCAGCGCCTAATATAGGCAATCAGTGTAACACGTATTTTTAACACAAACACACATTCTTGTGTTTCTTTACGTAAGTTTTTATAATATTTTTGTTGATTTAAATATAAATTGTGAGTTATTTTTAAGTTAATATCTCAGTTTTTTAAATCCGTGGGAACGTATGGTAAAAATTGTTTAATTTAATTTATATTAACAATTATACAAATTAATGGATGTAATCGAGCATTATTCATTATTAACCAGAATCCGGTTGTAAAAGGTCAAGTAGAATATTTTAAAATATTGATTGTAAGTTAATCGACGTCTTATGCATGCATAATACATAAAAAAATAATTTAATACAATTTTGTTAACTTGTGATAAACACTTTAATGAAAAATGCACCTTAATGTAATGCGTATACTAATTAATGTACTAAAAATACCATCGGCTTATTTTTCTTGAAAAGGGGAGTACATTTTTCTATTTAATATTAAGAGGGAGAGCATGGTAGTCAATTTAGATTAAAAAATATCCTTATCAAATTCACAAAAATTACTCAATCCATGAAGTCGATTAAGTAGAGTTTAAAGTACTTTTGAAATACTGTACATGATATATTACTGAATCAATAACTTAAATATGTATTAAAATTCAATAATATCATGTTGATTCAAATTTGCTCTGATTATTATATTTGTAATTTTATTAGTCTTTGAGGATAACTATAAGTTAGTAGTTGAAAGTACTCAGACTAATAAAATTACTGTGGAAATTACAAACAACATATTTCTTTAAATTCATAGATCTTGTTTCGTTTATTAGTAAAACAAGTTTCAAGGTATAAAAAATGATAATAACCCGTAAAAGCAGCGTAGACATTCAATAAAATTCTGTATATTTTATTTATTTATTGAGTACGTAGTACATTTTTCTAAAAAATAAAACATTATTTGTATTGCATGATGTGTATTTGTATTTGTAAAACTGCACAAATTTAATAATACTGCTCTTTAAACAGAACAAAGAGGGGGTTGTTTAGAAGCCATCGAAAGCAACAGCAGGCTTATTGTAATAATATTTAGTGGTTCTAGGGGTTGTATATACAGTAGTTATGGGAGGAAGAGGCTTAGGAGTACTGTAAGTGCCTGTGTATGGAGTGTATGTGTATTTCCTTGTTGTATATTCCCTGGTCACAATTGGGGGGAAGGTTTGTAATTCAAATGTCACTCTTTTGGTGGAGATTGTTGGTCTGCGGGTTGTCACTGGAGGGATGTAAGCCGGGCCGGGGGTGGACACTTCTGGGGGTAAATATGGAGGGATGTAAGTTGGCCGCTCATAATGATAACCATCATCCTTAACTACTGGACGACTCTTTAAGTCAACGTTGTCGAAATTGATTGTCTTCTCAAATATCGGCTTTTTGCCACCCCTTTTAACTCCGGGGGATAAGTCATTAAAAAGTTGAGCCTCGATAACGCAGCACAGTGTTGCCAACACCGTCAAAAGTGCGATCTGAAATTAAATTAATTCAAAATTATTAAAATCAAACACTTAATAAGTAGTAAATTGCATACATTCGCCAAAAATCTAAATGCATACAAGCAATCAACATTTGTTAATGTGTTCGTTTTGTCGGTGTATTAAATATTTAATTGCTAAAGAAAATTTCATTTACAATACACAAATTCGTGCTGATCTGCCGCCTTTAGGCGTAATCAACAGTCGACGTGTTAATTTTACTCGATGCTCTGAATCGACATCGACAGCACGTACACACTAACAGTTGGGGATTTGTTCGTGTGCAATTTTAATTAAAAAATTTATTGGGTAGATTAACACAATATGTACTTTCTGACTTCTAAGGGATGATTTTTTTACTTTCAATTAATAGAACCATTTTTTTCCGATGGATTCTTCTATATTATTTATATGTTTTAATTGAATGAAACAGACTGAATTATTAAAATATTGTAATGCACAATGTTTCCTTCTTTTGAAATTTAGATTATAACGTCGACGACATTCTTGATTTCAATTTAGTCGAGTGGAGTTTTATTTAAAAAGTTAATACTTTCCACAAAATATTCGAACTGATTAAAATTATATCTTACTCATGCTTTCATAAAAAAATCATGATTTTATTTAGAGTTTCTTTATAACTGCATTTTTATAATCGTCTTTTAACATATAGTTGATTCAATTAATGTTTATTCATATCCGCTTAGGAAATTTGTGAATGTTCTCAAAATTAAAATGTCAATCCGGTACCACATTATAAATAATTGTTTAAATTGAAAATATACTAGTTAAAATTTTTAAAAACAAATAATTAATTTATGCAATCGTAAATAGGAAAATATTTTTAATTTTTTTTGTGACTCTCCATAATGAAGATATTAAAATATTGTTATTTTATTTTTAACCATTTTACAAGTGCGTGTTAAAATCATACCTATTTTTATAAATTTAATTGTTAAGTGAATCTTTTTTTTAAATCTAGTGTCGATTTTCACCAAAAATATTCATAAATACAAATTTAATCGTATTTGAAATGCCAAGGGTAGACTCGTTAAAATCCGCATTGTAATATAAATATATTTTTAAATGGAAGACCAAAATATTCTTAGATTAGTGCATTTTATATTAAAATTATAATGTAAATTTTTATGATAAATAAAAATATATTCAATGCAATTGATAAAAATATAATTATTGGCTTCTAAAGTTCCCTACATCTACATAATAATTTAAATTAAAAAAAAAAACATACTCGATGATGAACAAATTATTATTCTCAAGCGTAAAGGCATAAAAAAGCAATAAATTGTATCCGACATAAATTAGCATAAATATTGACGATCTCCATATACTAAGATTGATAATATTCGAATAGATTTTCGTAACATATTACGAATATAGTATGTCTTAAAAGACTTGTTCACCGTGGGATCCGATGTATTTTTGACCATTTGTTATGTCTTAATTATTCGTAATTCAATCAACGATGTTTATTTTATAAAAGGATGATTTTTTCTCAAGGCAGATTACTTTTTTTATGATGTGCTCTTTCCAATATCTGGAAACTAAATATCCTTGACTGTCACTCAATATTCCAATTCCCCCACAATTAAATATTTCATGTGCGAAAAAATAGACGATCAAACTAGTTTTAAAACGGATGTAAAATTAAGTGCCTTAAAATAATACAAAATAAAATGACTATTGTATTTTTAAATATTTAAATTTTTATATATTGTATTTAATAAACAAACTGCATGGGTTGAATTTTGCATTATATTATATATTTTATTTTATTTTGAAGAGTAGTAAAAGCACAACGAAAGCGAAGGTGAACAAGTTGGAAAAATGCTACACCATCCTTAGCATTTTTAATAATGCAAAATTTAGTCGTAAAAATGCCATATATTTTCAACTGATTATTGATGATTTAAGACTGTAATTAAAAGAGCGTTAACCTCAAATAAATTAGGATTATTTAAATTTGATTTTATTAAATTCACGTATCTAAAGTTAAATAGGCGTATGTTGGATGACATCATTATACTAAAAGTCGATGCCCTTCAAAGCAGGTTTTTATTAATAAAAATTGCGCTTCGATCAATTAAAATTATTAAAAAATATGTATTATTTTAACAAGCACACATTTATAAAAGCTATGTGTGTAAATTGAATGATCAAGAATCGAATATATTTTTTTTGTTTATTATTTTCAGCTACCGGTGTATCTTAATTAGTGTATGGTTTTATTAAAAATGTTTTATTTTACCTTATACATGTTAATTTGTAATGTTGAAGATGAGAGTAAAGATGTCACTTCGTCGACAGCCAAAACAAGAATAACGAACACTTGAATTGCTCTCTCTATTTATATAAACCAAAAATAATTTTAATAAATTTTATTTTCCACTTCCCCCTTTCGAGCATCAAATTGACATAATATAAATAAGAACATCCGCAATCAAATATTAATTAATCAATTATACAGATTTAAAAAAATATACATTATAAGATATTTTGATGAAATTTGAGACACCGAACAAACTTGTTTTGAAATGTAATTGTATTTAATAAATTTATGGGCGAAGAAAATGATAGAAGTGACATTTAAACACTTATTATTATTTTAAGCAGATGATTCACCTGTCTATAAAGAAATAAAGATATTTTAATTATTTAGAATAGATACAGGTTGTGAAAATATTTTGGTTTTATATTCTGAATGATAAATATTATGCAAAATAAAAGCGGCGAAGGTGAAAACTTTAAATTTTTATTATTTTATTTAAATTTGTATCTGAATCATATCCCATGTATTTTATGATGCCAAAGAAGTGGGATTTGTTATGATTATTAAATTGCAATTATTTATTATTAAAAATAGTTAAATGTAGGGGATTTCGAGGCAGTCAATGAAAATTATTTAGTAACTTTTGGATGATCAGATCAGATCAAATTTTTATTCATATTCCAGGATTTTTTTAATAACCCAAGCTAATATTCTCGAATTATTATTTTTCCCAAGGTGAAGCAGCCTTTATGTGATTTTATTCTATATAACACATATTTCATTTGGAAATTGTATTCATCAAGCACTGTGAGAGAATTTATTTCCTAATTTATTTGATTATTATGAAATCATTTTTAATATTTTGCTATATAATATTTTGATTAGTATAAGACGGTAAACTAGACTCATTTTTGGCATTGAAACAATGCAACGATTAAATTTATCGTTTTATTTGAATTTATATAAAAATTTATATCATTTTAGGAAGATTGAAGGTAATAAGAAGAGAATAAAATAAGTTCATATCAACACTCTTAGTTTTAAAATTGATCAGAATATAATTTTAAATTTCAGACTATAAAAAGGTGTTAATAATAAAAATGTTGCAGTGTCCAACACAGAAAAATGATTTAAACTGTCTATGAAAATAATAGTTAAATATATGCCATTCAAATCAAATTACACAAATACTTATTAGTAAAAATCAATAGTTACTCCAAAAGAAATATAAATACTATTTTAATTTATCGACTCTATTTCGTAAAAAATCACCCACTTTACTCAAACTTTACTCAAACTTTACCCATTTCCATAGACAAAACAGTTTAAAAATAGGTGAACACTAAAATATGAATTTTACACAAAAATTCAGGTAATATATTTTTTTTAAATTTTATTTGATGGTATCGATTGAAGAAGAGACTAGACCTTGAAATAAATTTGGATTGTTTTTTTCGTGTGTAAAATAAAAATCCATAGTTTTTTTATACACATAAAGTGACATCTGTTGACAGAGCTTCGAATGATTTTCATAATAAAAGGATTTTCCAAATAAAAGATTGTATTAGAATGTATATGGCTTCATAATTTATTATTTTATTTTTAAAAGATCTTGGCAGTGTATGACTTTCACTCTTTTTACAATGAAGATTTTATAACATTCCACTTACACAGATTACAGACACATTTTTAATATTATTGACATTACATCGCTATTACTTTCGATAAATTCACCAATCAGTTAAATAGATATGACACTACTATCAATATGGGGTTAAATTATATTATTTTTATATAAAAAACACAGACTTTTGCTAGGATATTGCAAAAAACAAAACATTGTTTCCCGCATCAATATATATATATATATATATATATATAT
The DNA here is from genome assembly GCA_022606485.1 of Agraylea sexmaculata. Lineage (NCBI taxonomy): Eukaryota > Metazoa > Arthropoda > Insecta > Trichoptera > Hydroptilidae > Agraylea > Agraylea sexmaculata. The sequence goes on from JAGTTH010005450.1 coordinate 13,260, forward strand.
ATATATATATATATATATATATATATATATATATATATATATATATATATATATAAATAAATAGGGTGCACTTTTTTTTTAGATTTGGTATTTACATTTGTATTTTATTTGATCATAAATATTTATCTATTTGATTTTTAAGTCTTCACATTTTTTTTAAGTATAAATGTATATATATTGAGCTTCATTTATTTAGTTCGATTTATTTAGTTTAAGTCACCTGAAAATGGCCCTTTTTATTTTTTATTATATACCTATGTACATAAACTATATGGTGTTTTAATTTTTCATTTGATTCTCTAACAAATATTATCAGCTAAAGTGGTTCATATGGAATATAATAATTAAACATTCGTATATATTTAAAACACAACTTATACATATTTCGGATATATTTTTCAGTATCATAAGTGATTTTTTTTTCTAATAAATTGTATTCGCAGTACAAACGTTTTTTTTTAACTAACTACTCTTTTAAAAGCGCTGATGTATATATTTTTGTTTACTTTTACCGCGTGTCGTTATTGATTGGTTCACAACATTTTAATGATATAATATAATATAATGGATATCACGAATTTCTCACTAGTCACATGATGATTATATCCACCGCTGCTGATGAGAATGAATGTACTGGTCTTGTAATATTTGAAGATGTGGAGGAATCGTGGAAGTTGATGATGTTACAGGTTGTGATGATGAATTATTGGCCGCTCGTCATCCAGCCTTCATCCATCTATCTATTGAGTATTCGAGAGCTGCGATCCACCTGGAATTATAATTAAATATACCTTTCAAATCAACATTCCCCAACCATGAAAAAAATTAATAAATAAGTTTTAGGCGCGGCACAGATTTGAGTACTTCTCAAGTCTCCGTCAAGAATATAAATGTAAAAAAAACTGGGTTCAAAGGCGATTAGTTTGACAATTGAGCGGATTTTTAAGAAATACATACTCGTAGTATCAGAGACAATTATTTCATGAAATTAATTTGATTCTATGCATATGTATTCAGGATAAACTTTCAATTGGTAGAAATATTTATAGGGGGTGTAAGATATCGATGTTCCTATTATTTGAAAAAAAAATCCGAAAATGTGAAATTAAATAACATAAAAAGTGAAGGATATTTTTGATATAACAAACCGCATAAATAATAAATACTATATTTGAGCCGATTATTTTTTCATTTTATTTTAGTATGTAAACAATATCATTATATTAATAAAAAATTCTCTTTAGCAAAAATATAATTATTTTATTTTGAATAATGAAATCAATTTATTAGTGGTTAATTTATACTATTTTAACATATAATTTTTCACAAAAGTGTAATTAAAGTGCCACAAAAATGCTCCCTTTTGAATTTTAAGTGCCATTTGCCACTTTTTGGCGGAATCTGCTCAACAAGAAGATCATGTTTGGAAAAAAATATCACTTCAAAGTGAAACAATAATTATGTAACAAAAATTTTTCTTATTTTAATTTCGCTCTTTAATTTTTGTGCGATTTAATTGTAAATTCCAAATTTATGGGTTTTATGGGTCAAAATGATCGTAATACTATGAATATGACAAAAGTTACGTACCGGCCACGTATCAACGACTCTTATGGAATATAAATGAAATTGCAAAATTTTAATTAATTTAAAAAGCCCTTTATAATTTTGGTTACCGGAAAAATGTAGAAGAATTATTTGTCGTTAACAACATATGAATAAAAATAGTGAGTGATATTTGAATACATGTAGAGGGAAAAAGGGAGATATGAGGAGAATGCCCCAATATTTTAGGCCAACTCAGAAGGTAAAACGCATTATTTAGTATGAATGTGAGTAATAAAAAATCGAGTATGATCACCGCTCATCTCTGATTAATCTCTGATATATACCTCGAAGTTAAATGACTAAGGGCCGGTTTCTTCAACGCGTGTTTGCTCGTGTCACACGGCGATTTACGCGCCAAATGCGTTTCTTCAACTGTTAAATCCTAGCTCGTTATCGATATCAGCGTGCTACAGCTAAATATCGAGCTCGTGATATATTTCCCCCTTCAGTTTCGTGATGAACTCGTCGAAAAACGGAATATTTGTATATGACACGAGTTTCGTACAATCTGTGGCACACGATTTAACACGCTTTGAAGAAACCAGCCCTGAAAGGTTTTTCAACAGTTTTTAAGTGGAATGTATTCTCTGACCTTTTCTTGTCCATTTCGGATTCTGTGTGGAAATAAAAGTGTTTCTGTTTAGGTTCAGGAGGCATCATTTCAAAGCTGTACTTCTTCCCTCCCGTATTGGATTGTTGTATTTTATATCCATGCAGACATGTCATGCCTGAAAATGGGGATTCAGTTAATTTAATCATCATCATGCTTGGGGATATTAAGCTGATCTTACCGAAAGCACTCTTGCTGTTGCCGTCTTGGTAAAAGTATAAACAGGCATCTTTCAAAACACAGTACCGCTTCGTCCATGATTTCCACTTGTTGCCTAATTTCATGAGATAACCGAAACAGTCTGGCCTCTGCACTTGACTCGGACTAACTTTCATATTTCTCATAGTTGAATCTAGCCAAGCGTCTCTCTAAAATATACATACATGCTGTTTTACACAATCTATACGACTAAAGCTTATGATTCCTAGGCGTGCGTCGCCGTAAACGTATACTGTAAAGACGTTAAAAGAGTTGCTTTGCTGTAATTTTGAGGCATTAACTAATAAAAAACGATCATAAGTATGGCTCAGTAAGTCTACTATTGTATTTACGGTGACGTACTTATGCCTATGTAAAGCGGCCCACACACGTGCCTATACAGTGTGGCGCCTATAAAGACCAGTTCACACTAATCACCTGGTTACTCTTCTCTATCGCATGGCTTATTACAGCTATCCATCTTGTGGTCGCCTCTTCAGTATCGGCAGCTAAATGGAGACCTGGTGATGCGTTGTGCTGGAGTCTGAAACTAAATGGTCTACCACTGTCTTGTGGATTGGTCCTAGTTACTGAATAGTTCATAAGCATAAGGGCTCCTACTGGCTGAACATCCTGAAAAATATAAAAAACAGTTCAATTATCTATATTACCAACCGCGGACTGAATGCAATAAGGGCGTATCTCTCGTTGCCCACACCAATGAGCTTATATAATATATAGAGGTGCCAATAAAACTTGTAAAGACGTCAACATCAATGAGTTTCGCGTGTTAGCCGCTTGGAGCGCTGCTTCTACCGCCTCGCTCATTCAAATTCTATTAGCTAGATAGCTAAATTCTATAATAGCTATCTGTCACTTTACGTGGATTTCCATTTATAACAAGAAATTAATATTAGCTTTGCGCCTAATATTTGTTTGCCTCGAACAGTATTGCAGGCAGCTGAAAGTGTTCATTGCCCACGTATGTGGGAGTTAATATGTATAGGGTTTAAAAAATGCACATGTATTCGTGACCGGCCATGTTCGAACGTATGACGAAATATTCCATGGCGCTTCTATAGACAAAGTTCACTGACCCGCCCAAATTCCACCAAGCCCCTCAATTAGTTGTGATTATTTTAGGTGTTTGATGCTAATTGTGAATGACTTACTGTATCATTTTTATAATAATAAAGGCAGTTGTCTCTCTTTATACAAAACCACCTCCTTGCCCATTTATTACAGGTAGCTCCACTAGCATGGCCTCCTTGTTTCCACAGGTATCCCGAATATAGAGCAGGTATTCCTCCAGGTTCACTAGCTAATGAAGCCACCACATCACAAGTACGCGCTACCTGTAATAATCACATCTTTAGTAGTCATTGATATATTAAAAAAAATCACCACAAGGAGACACATAATGGGTAAAAATCATGGCCAGGATTTGAAGCTTTTTTCAATTATGTTTTTTTATACAAAATGATGTTTAATCAACAATACCGATATTTGAAGGTGAGATAAGTGGATGATAAGTATCAAGATGGCGGAATAAGCAGATGTGTTTGACAGAGGCAACCCTAATTGTCTCACTCAGACTCATCAGCTTGGTCCGCCATCTTGATATGTACATATACACAGAACAGTTAAACTCATAAGTAATCATTTTGAAATATAATACAGCTTTTTATAAATTGTTGGATATTCAATCTTATTAAAATGCTCCTCAAGAGATATTATAGTAAATGTGCTAGTGCTCGGCCATTTGAGCACATTTTTAACAATACTTTTTAAATAATAAACTATAAATTAGTCAAATGCATATTTTACAGTAAATATAAAAATTTCACTCTGCACCGGTAGTCGGTCACTATAGAACCATATAAAATGAGAAAATACCTTTTCAATCGAAATGCTTGAACTGAAGTTTCAAGTGTATTGTCTTGGATTGGAAATTTATTTGGTTTTATATTATTTATTTGATTTACAATAAATATTCAAATATCGTTGATGTATATTCAAATGTAATAATTTCAATTTAATCATTATAAATGGTCGAATACTGGTATATTCACATTATTAGGCCAAAAAAATAAAATAAAATTTCTAAAAATCTATTCAACTCAAACTTGATTTTACCCAAACAAATTGTTATTTAGTTTTTAAGCATTATGTTTTGTAATTGTTTTGTCTTATCTTCAAATTTTTAAATGGGTTTTTATTTTTTTCCCATTCTTTCTATAATTTAATACTATTATTCATGTCAAATTGAAATAAAACATCCTCATGTTAGTTATAGGTAAAAAGATTTATACACTTTGTACACCTAAGACTATTTCCAAAGATGTATTGTTCTATCAATCATTATGCATAATAAGGATATTGAATTAATTATTTGGCCTAATAATATATATATATATGTATATATATATATATATATATATATATATTAGGCCAAATAATTAATTCAATATAAAAATCCATAACTTACTTCGAGTTCTAGCGTATCGGATCCCGCGTGGGCAATTTTAACTACTTCCGAATGTGATTTGTCCAGTACATTTATACCTTGAAAATAAAGATAACACATCAATAAAATAACCATATTTTTAAATATAACTAATTACCATTGACTGCAATAACAATATCGCCGACTTCAAGACCCGAACTCTCAGCTGGCGTGTCTGGTTCAATGGCTGATACTACGACTGGTTTACTTCCATGTATTCTAAAGCCAAACTCACCACTTTCCCTCTTCACTATAACTGTCTTATCACATTCTGAAATAAATTAAAACTTGTTTGAAACTATATTAGAAGCGTTACGTTGCTTAGTTTATGTGTCAGACGAATACGCAACTTTGTAGTTGGAACAATGCCAAATAATGCAAACGCTGTTCAATACATTACACTTTTACAATATTTATTAAAGAATTTCAGCGTTAAAACTCATTCATTTGCAGTTTTGATACCTTTAGAATTATTAAAAAAATATATTATACTTTTTTTAAATAAAAAAACTATGCATCTATGAGTCTTAAAACGTTGATAATTTATAATATTTTTTAAGGTTCATTTCGTGAATGTGTAATGTGAATGAGTAAATGTCACCTTGTTCATGTATGAAAATAACTCACAAAAAGTCGTCTGTGTGTGTTTGAAATCTGACATTTACTCTACAAATGTATCAAATAAACTATATAGTACGATTTCTATTACCCTATACAATATACTATCAATTTAAATAGTATACATTTTAGAGAAGAAGTCAGCTTAAATTATGAAAAAAAAACAATCATGATGGTTTTTACTGTATTTACTAAGACATAAGACAATGTGTTGATTCTTATTTAAAAAATTATATTTAATACCGGTGTAGTGATAATTTATTAAAATAAATTACGCCGTGTTAAAAATATAACAAAGTGACAGTTTCAGGGTCACATTTTCACATGTATTATTGTCAGAATGCAGTTTTTTTTATTAAATATATTTACCACAGGGTTCAGTCGATACAATTTTAACAGCCTGATTCTCCCTACACCAAACCATCATCATCAGCTTGAAGATTTCTTCGAGACTATTCTTGAGTGATTGTTCGGGCACAAATTCACACCCCCTCACTATAAAACACGTCATTTTGTCCAAACCTTATGTATATATTATGAATTGATTACCAGCACAAGTACCTGCCACCATATTGTTATCGTTGACTATGACATCGATAAAAACTGAACCGAGTGTAAATAGATTTGATCTAAAGTTATAACAGACTTCTAGGCTAAGAGCTCGCCAAATCACTACTGAGCCCGGCTTTCATTTTTGTGCTTGCGAAAGTTTTGCTTCAGGGATGCGAAACGAAAATTATATATTATATTTCAACCCTCTGATAATTAGACTTTAATTCATTGATAAAAGAGCATATTTAATTGGGCGCATATTCATAGCTATTTATTTTTGAATAGGGAATAATAAATAATATTACATATTATGGATTTATTTCATTCGTTTTTCACCATTCAGTATTATAAATTTCGTGATAATGATTTTTTTTTTGAAAACAGGTCAATGTTGAGTTCGTGGTTATAGAACTGAACGCCTAAATTATTTTAAAGTATTTATTTAAAATTGAAATACTTAAACCAATTTAATCCGAACGAATATTTGATTTATATGAAGAAAAATCATCGACTTATAGTTTCGTAAGTATAAAAATTCTTAGCAATAGATATTTATTTTATTTATATTGATATCACCGTTTATTGCCACAGTTGAAAAAACCATTTAATTAATAGGGTATATCACAAAAAAAATCTTTTTTTTAAAAAACAATTTGGCATGATTGGGCAATCCAATAATTACTGTTTCGGATGAAAACGGACCGACAGCGGCTTATTATTATTAGGGGAAATAAATATTATTGCCATTAACATGTGGGCCAAACTGTGAAATAAGTTATTATTATCGAAGATAAATATTTTTATGAATATTTAAATTGAATTTAATTATCGCCCATTTATTATATTTCTTACTATAACTAAGTAGAGTAAGACTTTTAATATTTTATCAGTTTTTATTTTTCCCCATTCTTTCTATAATTTAATATTATTAATCATGTCAAATTTAAATAAAATATTCTCATGTTAGTTATAGGTAAAAAGTATATTTCCAAAGATGTATTCTTCTATCAATCATTGTAAAAACTTACATATAAAAAAGTAATTGTTATATATATTTTAGAATATTTTAAGAAGTAGTATCGGAAATATATTTTTTACTATTATTTAAAACTATAAAAAGCCACCGTATGAATATTAAATAAAAATGGTTATAGTTTAAATGATACTCAAACCGTGTAGTTTAAATTCACCATGTATGAAATACAGTATTATTATTTAAATTGATAGTTTGTGAATTGTTAATAATATTAATTACTGGAAAATAATACAGTCGAATTTATATAATTTATTACAGCTTTTCATAGTCACAGACAGTATTGTTTCAGTATTAGTAAACGATCCAGAAAAAACGGGTATACTTATCTAAATTTGATTCTAACACATCCACAGAATCGTATTAATATTCCACGTGTTTTTTTATTTGAACATTCTTCCCTATATTCTAATAATAGAAGCGGATGGCGTCAGTTTAATTCAAAGTCAGTAAAAATAGTCATCACAAACCCACAGCGACCAATAAATTCACACATACAATTAAATTAAAAATATCTACTTACCAAAAGTGTTTGATGATTGCCTTCTGTACATTTCGATGCAAGATTTCCTATGCACCATTCTATGTGTTGTGGCTTGATATTTTTTCTTAAAATCATGTTCAGATTCAGTCGAGTCTCTCCTCACATCTTTCTCATCTCCATCTTGAGCCTCTGTATTAAGTAAATCGATAAAAAAAATTAAATAATGCTGTGACTGTCACGCAACTTAAGTGTTGAGCTGGTAGACTAAAATAAAATACAACACGCTTTGCCCTCATTCTCGATTCGAAAAATACATACATTTAGAATTTGCGACAGACACTATTAATTATGAAATATTGGATAATAAACCTTCTCTGTCTGGTTTTTGCCAAGCACTGATCTCGTCGTTATCGCCGATGTAAATCCAAAAAGTGTTTCTGTAAGAATCGGCATATACTCCAAAATCGCTCTCATCGTCATCGCCGTCTGCTTGGAATTAAATCAATTAATATTGAATTAAAATTATTTTAATAAAATAAATCCGACCTTCTATATTGGGATTAGATCCACTCGCTTTTAATCTATCCAAAGAAGTACCCGTGGATCTTGCCATTAGTCTTGATTCGGGAATGTCACTGTCTTCTTTACTCCTTTCTTCAGACTAATAAAAAATATAATATATATAAGAGCTGTAGGTGTGTGATATTGACTAATGTATACACATTTTGACTGTGGATGACGCTACTATATATATATATATTTTTTTTTTTTAAATATAATTAATACTACTAATTGCTACAAATACTGTGGTCATGGGTTCAAGTGAAATGATTTGATTGATTATCACGACTGGGAGATCGAGAATAATATTAATAAAATCCATATCGATTATCTTGATCCAGGTTTACTCTGATTTCCTGTATTGTAAGGTAAATACCGATTATTAAGTCGGTGACCTGTGTAAATAGTAATAGTTAAGATCACCGACAGACTATGAATTAAAACCTTATGAAAAAGCCCCCTAGATCGGGAATAATATTAATAAAATAAAGGTAAATACTAACTAACTAGTAATAGTTAAGATCACCAACAAATAATGAATTAACACGTTATTGTGTCGAAAAAAACCAAATTTGTAAAATCCGTATATGAATAAATAAAAACTAATATGGATCTTTAAAGATACGCGTTGATTATCCATCGTATTAATGGGAAAAAATATACTTTTCTAGAAGAGATAATTTTATATATACTATGTAATAACTACGCCAAATTGTGTGTGTGCTACGACATTTTACAATTTTTAAATAATAAATATTTTTTTAATAAAAAATAACCCAGTTTAAATATAGAACGCAAAGAATAAACAAATTAGTGCAGTGAAATGTGTCATTATAGAGTGATTATTTTGTGCCTTATTTTACTCAAACCTACTTCAAACTGTATCAATGATGATGTGAACTTGAGAGAAGAATTAAGAGATGTGGGGTATTATTTAAGACGATTTAAATTTCTAGAAAATAAACCCATCTATAATATCGCAAAGGTCGTCGAAGATAGCTGTTTGTTTAACTTTACAAGTTGTCTTAAATACATTCATAAAATATATATGAAAAGCCCTTCGAAGAGGATTAACGATACAAGCTATTTGATGAATCTAACGCCTGGATACCACAAGAGTGAAGTTATTGAAGCTTTAGATGACAACTGTAGGTATTTACTGACAATGAAAGATAACCAATTCTTCAGTGATCGAGATTTTGAAGAATTTATGTATTCGGCTTCATTATTCATGTGTTGGTATGCGATGAAAGAAGAGCCGATGATGAAGCATTTTGAGGAACATTGCGATAACTTTGCCAGATGTTTAGACCCGATATTTTGGAATTCAAATCAAGATCCCAGAGCAGATGACACTAAACCTTTTAATTGTGCTATTTATAGTTTCTGCCCCAATATTTGCTGCCCGAAAAAGCATATAACCAATACAGAAGAATGTGTATTGGTCGAAAAAGACTTATGTTCCGGAACGTGTACTTCCACGAGGAAGAACAATACAAACATTCAATCGATTATGCAAAATAATTGGAATTTTTCATGTTCTTGTAAAGATGGATTTCATTTTAGTGATCTGTTTAAATTCTGTATTGATATTGATGAGTGTGAACAAAATATTTGTCAAGATAATCAAGTCTGTTGGAATCTGCCTGGAAATTATACATGCTTTTGCATGTTTGGTTACACGTGGAATGAAGAATCTCATTCATGTGAAGTTGATTTTATTAAAGAACAGTTGGATGGAAGTGTATTATCGAATTTAATTAATTATTGGAAAGAATTTAAAAGTTGGCTGATGAAATTGTAATTGATTAAGATTTGAAGAATTGTTAAATGACGTTAAATTATATATGAGAAGGCCTTACAACTGAATGTTTAAATATCAAGATGTCGGACCAAGCAGATGAGTTTCAAAGAGGCAACACTAACGGTTAAATTCAATTAAATAGTGTGATAAGAGTGAGTCGTGATAGAGCTTAATAGTATTGGTGCACCAGCTCTATTTGTATACGCACCGTACGCACACACTCGTCATCTTGATATTCATACATGCAGTTGTATGGCCTAATGTTGGTATCGTGTTAACCTATCCCCAGACGTACCAAAATTTTTTTTATATACGTCACAAGCGGCTTTTGTTTAGGATTTTACAAAATTTGTTTGTTAATACTAGTTACACAGGTCACCGACAGAGTGGCTCTGTCCTACTTTATAAACGCCTGTGGACATGTGGGGTCGAGTTAACAATTGAAACCAGTTTTTGCATTTGCCGCCCCCTGTTTTTTTTTTATTACCTTTGCTCTTACGTCTTGTCTGTATCGATGGTGGTGTCTTTTTTCCACATGTTGTCTTTCTTCAGATCGAAATCTCTTTTCTAATTTCTTGTATAATCTTCCCCCGGGATGTTTGAGTAATGGTCTGATTCCATTTGGAGAATCAGCAAATCCCGCAGGAGGCTGTACAATATCGGGTTGTTCATCCGGAAACCCACCCTTAAATGTCATAAAAAAATGCTTTGTGAAAATAAAATTATGTGAAAATAGTATATATATTTTTTAACCTTAAAATGCGGACTGTTTGCATCTTCGGCTGTAATAATATCCACCTGTTTACCGCAATGATGACAGTTAACTCTTCTTTGATCACATGTTTGACTGTGGTCTGCTGTTTCGCTGTAAAATACACTATCACTACCGGGACTGACAGATCTAAGCGATTCGGCTGACATGGCTTTCGGTTTATTATCTGGACTACCTAAAATCATAAAAATTAATCGACTGATATTATTTCAATACAATTATCCAAACCTTTTTTATGAATTCGTTGTCTTCCAGAAGCTTCTCCCGGAGCTTGTGCGTATTTCAATGGACTCAATCTATACCCAGCTGATGTTAGTGATGTTTCTGTACACATAATTTAGTAATAAGTGACCATTTAAATAAATTATTGATTTTGGATTTTAATACCTATATCTTCTGCTTCAAGAGAGCTTATAATTTTCGTGGGTTGAATTGAAGACTTTCGTCTCGGTAAGCTTCCAGGCAATGAAACACTCTCGTTAGAGTCGCTCTTCTTCCTGGTTCTAATTATTTACATATGAATATATTTCAATGATCGTGTAATATTATTATATTTACCTATGCGATGAAGATGTACAAGCCGTAAAATTGGTTGTTGGGGACTTTGCAGAACCATTGTTCTTTCGTCTTGGACTTTCCCTTGGTCTTCTGTATCTTCTATTTCCAGTCCCACTCACTTAGGTTTTATAAAATATATTAATATTTTGAAATTAATTTTATTTTGTATACAATTGGTACAACCGATATAGAATGCCAGACAACTGCATATATAAATATCAAGATGCAAGTTGATGAGTCGGACCACAACCAAGGGGATTAATAGTGTTAAAACACCTTTGAAGAAGAACGATGAACTGAACATTAGCCATAATTACACAATTAGCGTTACTCTAGTCAAATTCAGATATTAATACATTCAGTTGTCTGGCTTTCTATGTCGGTGGTATTGATACAATTCATACTTTCAGTCCTGTACTGTTCACTGGAATCATCTGAAGTCAAAACATTTAGTTGAACTTTCCCATTTTTTGTAACGCCATCTTGTCTTCTCAATGTTTCCATCAACAAACCCTGGCTCCTTAGATGTCCCGGGATAAAATCTTTAGCTTGTTCGTATTTCAATGGACTTTATACCCAGCTGATGTTTGATTTTCTGTACACATAATTTAGTAATAAGTGACCATAAAATAAATTATTGATTTTGGATTTTAATACCTATATGTCGTTTTATTGAACTCATCTTTCCGTTGTCTTTCTTATCTTCCGATGACATGTCATGTGCACTTCTACTGGCGGCCATACCGTTATCAGCTATCATTGAAGATCTCCTAATCCACGTTTCTTGATTTGGACATTCTTGTTGATCGGCATGTGAGGTTGTTTGTTAAAGTCCAAACTAAAATTCTTTCGTTTTCTTGGAAGTCCATTTCTTCCCTATAAGCTGCACGACGATCTAATCATTAAATTTTGCATCAGACGTTAAATGATTTGTTTGATAAATGATACTCACTTAATCCACCGTCGTCGTCGTCATCATCAACTGGACTTCGTAATATCCCGAAGATGAATAATGACCACTTCTTTCATCATCTGATATTGATTCACCCTAAAAGTCATAAATAAAATGAAATGTGTAAAATGTAAATTTTTATACTTTTTGTCTCAAAACCTTTATGGTTGGTACAGTTTGTTCTGGAGTTGGACTCGGTATTGGGGGTCTTTGAGGAACTTGTGGTATTTCCGGTAAGGGTAGTTCATCTTCAAGGCTTCTATCTGGTGAAGGAGTCTGCCTCTCTTTCTTCTTAATGCCCTTTTCCGGCGTTCCTCCTATAAGACTGTAACTTCCTGAAGAACTGCTACTTCCTGTAGGAGAAGTTGGACCCTTTCCGCCAACCTTTCATTAGACATAGTTATTCAAACCACAATTTTTTTATAAAAAAATTATTAAAATGAATCACCTTTACAGTACTAGAGCTGCTGGTGGTTGTTCTCTTTTTAATTTTTGTTAAATTCTCTTTATCTTCTAGTGGCAATGGCGTAGTGTTAGCAGGCTGCTCAATAGCAGATCTGATAATATTTCCATTAGAGGGTGGCAATGGGGCAGATATCCTCAACGGAGGGGAAAAAGAAGGCACTACCATATCTTCTGACATGGCTTCTGCCCTTGCTAAAGAATATAAACTAGAAGCACTCTCAAATGATGATCCTTCATGATTCTTGCATTCTGGAACTAATAAAACCAACAATACACTTTCTATCTGACTTCAAATTTTAAAATTCTATACCTTGATTGATATTTTTGTAGCTTCCACTCCTCTTAGAACTGTCAGAATTGGCAGTCACATAGTCATCTGTCGTAGTAGTTGTAGTGCTTTCAGAAACATCAGTCGTGTTTGTTTTCCCAGAATCGGTTCTGGCTAATAAAAGGTCAGGTACAACAGCATTGGATCCTCGAGATCCATTGCCATCTGGTGATTCCAGAGACCTGTGGGGAGTTTGATTAGGGGTTAGATCAGGTGTCTTACCCCCTTGAGGACCAGTCTTTTTCTGTAAATCTCTTCTCCTATTAGGACTCAAAGCTCTTTCCCGTCTCTTAGTAGCACTTCCACACACAACCTGCCTTTTTAGAGTTCCTTCTGTAGGTAAATCTAAGCTTTGGTCGTATTTTGTGATGGCAATAGAAGGAGCATGAACTCTAGTATATGCTGAAGGTGAAGAAGTTGGCTGTTTCGTTATGGGAGGAGCAGCTAACTTATTATTTGTAATTGTAGGCTTTGAAGGTGACGACGCATCAGATTTAATTCGTGGTGATGTTGGTGAAACCTTAAAGTTTTAATAAGGTATTTAATCTTTTTTTCATAATAATAAATGAGGTTATTCAATATTACCAAGCCGTGAGAATCAAGTTCTTCTTCCAATGCATCTGTATCCATTGAACTACGTTGTTGGTGTTGCAGCAAAAGTAAGTGTTTCCTTCGCGAGTTTGGAGTTAATAAAGATAAGTTTCCAGGACTTGTAAAAAGTCATTTCTGAAGAGCAAGAATATAATTTCTGAAGTGCCTGGAACTAAATGAATGATCCTTTTTGATTCTTGTTTCAACTTATTTTTTACCAGATAAATACACTTTCTAAACTGTTTCTTCATTTTCAGTTCCTATACCTTGATTGATATTTTTGTAGCTTCCACTCCTCTTAGAACTGTCAGAATTGGCAGTCACATAGTCATCTGTCGTAGTAGTTGTAGTGCTTTCAGAAACATCAGTCGTGTTTGTTTTCCCAGAATCGGTTCTGGCTAATAAAAGGTCAGGTACAACAGCATTGGATCCTCGAGATCCATTGCCATCTGGTGATTCCAGAGACCTGTGGGGAGTTTGATTAGGGGTTAGATCAGGTGTCTTACCCCCTTGAGGACCAGTCTTTTTCTGTAAATCTCTTCTCCTATTAGGACTCAAAGCTCTTTCCCGTCTCTTAGTAGCACTTCCACACACAACCTGCCTTTTTAGAGTTCCTTCTGTAGGTAAATGCGTTGGATTGTGAGAATCCAAACTACGTTGTTGGTGTTGCAGCAAAAGTAAGTGTTTCCTTCGCGAGTTTGGAGTTAATAAAGATAAGTTTCCAGGACTTGTAGTCAAAGAGCTCATTTCTGAAGTGCTGGAAGTAAAATATCAAGAATATATTTTGCACTTTCGTTTCAGTTTTTTTTAATAAATTACCTCAAAACGTTTCCATTTTCAGTTCCTGAATCGACTTGAAGAACTGTGGCTTGAGACTCATTCCATATTCCATCAGAATGATCCCTGGAAGAAGAAAGAAGACCCGCGTCTGAGCAACGGGGACTTGACCAAATTTTAAAATTAATTATACGGAGCCTTTATGATATTATACTTGCGCTTAATTTTCACATGCCTGAAAAATATATTCATTTACCTTGTTAGATCTGCAGTTAACGAATCACTGGATGCAAACGGGGAAGCTTTCTGTTCAGTAACTAAACATGCATTTGGAACTACACTGTCTCCTTCTTCGGGACTACTGAGGTCTTTTTTACACCTCTTCAGCTGAGGATGATTCTTGTCTCCATCTGATTGAGGAGATGTTGGAGTTGATTTGGTCGTATTTCTGAAATATTTATAATAAAGCTAAAATAATCTACTTCCGAAAAACGCGTAGTTGTTATGCTTTTTAAGTTCAAACCGTATTCCCCCCAGAGATAATTAATATTTTTTTTCTCTGAGCCAGGTGTATGAAAAGTGCATTTAATTTAATAAAACGGGTGTGTTACTAGGTCAGAGATATTTTTAAAACACAACATCCCATTATAATACGGAGTATGAATGTGCCAGGTTTTGTGGGATATACTGGTATAATATGAATATACCCAGAAACAGTGGCGTTGGCATCCTGTCCATCACTGCATGGCGTAGAGCTAGCTTCATCCAGGCTAACGCTCCTCTTCCTGAACATCCCCTTTTTGTAGCAGAACATATTTTCATGGAACTCTTCGTCGACCGACTCCTGGGTGGACAAGCCTCCGCCACCGTTTTCTTCATTACTGTAATTCGTTGCCCGTTCCCATTACCAAATGCGTATTTATAATAAACCAAATGCAAATAATAATAGATTCGCCGCAGCGTAAGTTTGCACTCTATTATTTATGAAAATCCAATTAAATAATATATTCTTAAGTTGATGAAAGATGCTAACTTAGGTTGCGGCGTGTATAATTTAGGGTCAGTTCAGATCAGAGCGCAGCGACACGACAGCGTGGCATAAGATACGACGTTATATCAGCGACACAATATGGTTGCTCGAAAACACACCTCTCCTCACGCTACCACTAGGTCATTAAGTGACAGTCGGTCGTCTAAGCTGACCTTTAAATAAATTTCACGCAGCTGAAATCTACTATCAAATATTTTTCTTTACATAATAATAGCCAAAATAAGAGGGTAGAGTTTGAAATAAAATCATACGTTTGTCTTTGTGAATGAAATGATAAATAAATTATTTAGTTTTTTATTATTCTGGCTGTATTTCAGTGGGCTTTTTAGTATAAATTAAAAAATATCCCGTAAAAAAGATATAGATATTAGTAAAGTCATATCGTCGACAGACAAGATATATCGTCGGCTATATTTGCAAACTGTGTAACTAAAAAATATTTGTTTTTTATGCCATCTTATGAAAATTTTAAATATTAATTACAGAAAAAAACGGTTTTGGTATTATTTATCAAATATCATAATTCGTATCTGAATGTACTCATTTGAACGTAATATTTTTTTTCAGGTAAAATAGACCAGTCAATCTGTAAAGAAAGCCGACGATACATTTTCTCAAATATAACTATGTTTAAGCTCACCCTATATATTTTTATTATTAAATCATAAATAAATAATTTCAAACCTATAAATTCCATTTGATTGGAGTTTGAATACATCTTCATCTTTGATTGGAACGTGTTGATAGTGATGTTGCTGAAAGTTCTCTCCAAACTCCAAATCACTCGTAGTTTTCACATTTTCATGACTCGTCGACATCACCAAAGGAGCATCTTTAACCATATCTGTGTCCAAAGAGCTCTTCTGAATTTCATGTTTTCGTCTGAAATTATTTTTATAAAAATATAGATTAAGGAGATTTGGTTGTATGTGTGGATGCTCTTACCTATTCAGTAATATTTCACCTTCTGACAGTGTTTTTTGAAGCATTCTCTTTTTGGCTTTTCTCAATATGAGCGGTGACTCGACATTTATCTGCGGCTCGAAGTCAATAAATATCTCTTTCTCCATCTTCTCCGTGTCTGTGGTGGTTGTGGTGGTAACCGATGTTTCTGTAGACACGGACGCTTCTGATTGTAATGTCGATGTTTTGGACAAATGCGCAGTTGGTAAGATGACTTTCTGTGCAGGGAAAGGTAGCGCTGTTTTCAGTTGCAGTTCAGTCTTGACCATTTGCTGTGCGGCGATTCTCTGTTGAAGGTAATCGAGGTTCTTTTGGTTCAGCTCCATGCTGTGTTGTATCATTTGAATGTCCTGCTCTAGGCTTTGGTCGTCGATGGTATCGTCTCGTTCGTCCGTGATGAACTTGTTGAAAGTCTGCTGGAAGAACTCTTGATCTCGTAGCAGCTTGGCGTGTTCTATGTTAGGGGTGGATTGTCTTCTGGGTAATGAGCCGCAGGGTGTGGAGTGGCGGGAAGATGCTGATATGCAGGATACAGGGGATGCGGCGTATTGAATTATCGGCTGATCTACTAGAGTGACCTGCTTCTTAGGGGTAGTTTCTGGTGGAGGCGGAGGGGTGCACATTGATCTCGGTGACTTTGGAGGCTCTTCCGATTGTGTACGGTGAAGTCTCTCATGCTCTATTTCACTGCCGCCGCTGAAAAAAGTTTCACTACACTTCAATTATAAATCATATTCTTTTGGTTGAATTATTTGGAGTATTAATAGATTTTTATCACAACCATAAAATTACAATTTTACAAATATTTTGTCATCTAAAATCCCCACTTCCCCACAATAAATTGTTTGCAAAATTTTAATGAATATGATCCTGTAAATTTTAATTTGATTTAGTCTCTGAAAATAATCAGATAAGACTTGTTTAAAGGCCGCATACAAATATTATTTTGATAACCAGTGGAATTGGTTTTACCCAAGCAAACTGTTATTTAGCTTTTAAGCATTATACTTTGTAATTGTTTTGTTAATATTGCTTTTATTTTTCTAATCTTCATATTGAAAATGTTCTATCTATAATTTAATACTATTATTCATGTCAAATTTAAATAAAACATTTGTATGTTAGTTATAGGTAAAAAGATTAATATACTCTGTACACCTGTAGTTATATGGAATAATAAATGAATAGCTCAGAATCAAAACCTCTTTAAATCAAAAATCAAAGTAAAAAAAAACCGTACATCTTCTTTGGAATCATCATTTCATAACATCAAAATTAAGAACAATTAGATGAATTTACGATATTTTGATAATAATATCGTAATATTTAGGTTTCAGATAATCCGCTATTTCCAATATTCGTAAAAATATCAAGAAAAATTTGGATATAATTTTATAAATTGTGGACAGTTAGATAAATTTACGATATTTTGTTAAAATTTAGGTTTGAGAAAATCAGTCGTAGCCAATATTTGTAAACTGGATTTAGGGGCTTGAGTCTGAGAATCTAAAATGTTAAATAACACGTACTTAACTAAGTTCTCTTGTTTTTATTGATACTCTAGTGCAAAAATTAAATTGATTTTCATCCTAGCATTATGTGAAGTTAGAATAGATTCGATGGAAACTGAAAAGGAAACGGAGTATTAACTGAACAGTCATGACCCAAGTAGTTGAAGATGGTGGATTTTCCAAGTTGCATCGTCGACGAATCGAATTTAAATAAAAAGTGTGTACCTTTCGCTGAAACTCAACTGCGTCTGATGATGATGATAGAAACCTGAAGATGGTGAAGTTGCTTGACCTGATCCAGTTGCTTCAGAATAGCTTTTCAGCAGTGGTCTATTAAGCATCCCATTTGTCTGAACACCTTGAGCGACCATCTTCACCTGCGATGTTACAGTATCATTATTTCGAATAAAAATAATTATGTGAATATTATTAAACTTACCCTCTTGACTGTGCGAGGACTCAACGATAAATAATTCGGCGGTAAAGGTTTTCTTCCAAGACAAACTTCTGTCTGAGTTGCTTGAGTTTTCATCGGTCCGCGTTTCAATTTTTCTATACAAACAAATAACAATGAAACTTATCTCTGGCCATGAATCATATATTTAACGCTTGTTACTCAAGAAAATAAAAAAACCTTGCTTCAGATTTTTTAAATATTTTTTTATTATATACAACATGTCTTTTATTCAACTTAAAATAATTAAATTTATGGAATGGTACATTAAATGTAACACAACCACACCTTCACTAATGGTCCAAGTTGGCTAGTAAAGTTTGAGAATCTTGCGTATTTACTTATTAGGTGATTGACCGCCTAATTTGAATTTGTATTATTATAAGCATACTTCATAGGATTCATGAAACAACAATAGTCTGTAAACAAGAACATAACCTCAAACGGCACACACAGTCAGCAACCTGAGACATTATGACAACATATTGTTTACAATTAGTTGTTGTTGATACGGTCAGCGACCTTGGGAGTATTGACAACATAGTTGTTATTGTTTTTCATTTGAACATGTCCTTGGAAATAAATTTTGTTTTTGTTATTCAATGATGAAATCATATTTTATTTTTAATATATATATATATATATATATATATATATATATATATATATATTAGTTATTGGTATTCATGTGGTTGTTATAAAATAACAACCTTTTAAATGTTAATGGTTAAAAGATTATTCATATACTGAATAATAAAGCAAAATATATTCTTCCGCCCGCATTTCACACACCACAGTATTTATGATAAACACAAATATATATATATATATATATATATATATATATATATATATATATATATATATATATATATATATATATATATATATATATATATATATTGGGAACGGTCGACAAGAAATCCATAACTATTATTTTAAAGTTAATTGAATTGTTCAGGGGATTTACGGTATAAATATAGAAATATATTATTGATGGAACGGATCGATGGTGAGACAAGTTCCGTCGTTCAGCTTTCAAAAGAAAATGCTTTAAAAGCGAATTGAGAGAACAAAAAAGCATATCCGCACTTTCTCGACAGCTTTGCCCCATTTGTATTTTATATTTTTAATTCTCATATAAGATAAGAAGGAGTTGTAAAGGGGATTATTTTGTAGAAGAACTTTCAAATACAAAAAGAAACAATTAAAATTCCAAATGCACTCATGTATTAAAAAATATTAAATAATATTTTATACTAGTGCTATGTATATATGCACATGTATAAAATGCCTCGTTTAAAAATCACGCTTGGAATATTACATAATGGCATATTTTTATGTGATATTTTGATTTCACCTGCACAGTTAATAATTAAAAAAATAAATTAAGCCTGAAAAATGTTACTTTGTGAAATTCCATTTTTACAATACACACCACAATGTCATATAAAGACATAATTTGTATATAATAAAATATTTTTGTTACCAGTGGTATTTTTATTTTAAAAGCTAAATTTTCTAATTTGAAAACGATATTGTAATGCCAAAAATTAATAAAAAGACGTCTTTTTAAAAAACTAAAAAAACCAAATTTTTCGATTCGCATTAAAAAAATTATAAATTTAAAAAATAATTTAAAAAACAGTACCCACATAAACATAAACATATCATACGAATTTTTTTTTAATTATTATATTTATTTTTAATAGAATATATAATAATATATTTTTAAAATATCTATAATATTTTCGGCGCTTCAGTCAAATATGTACATTATTTAAATTTTAAGAGTTTCAAATATTTTTTTTTGTAATTATGCTAATGAAGGAAAAAGCTAATATTTTTTCATATAATCAACAGCGTGTGCAGAGGTCTAAATTATGATGGAAAATTATTTTTTAAATATATATTAGGGAGATCTATCATATTGATATAGATTTACTCTATTACCCTAGATTTTCAGGCATATATATACTCATGCAATTATCCCATAATAATAGTAAAACAGATCATGTAGATAAAAGAATGCCTCAATTGATATGTGCAATGAAATAATGGCCTATCACAATTCGAAACTCCGATATGATACATTTGAAATATTGGCATGTGGGATATTTATGGACTCTAAAATATAAATATCTCACCTAAAACGACTAGTTTAGAAGTATCTTCTTGTTGTATCGGTAATGGTTGAGCAGTTGGCATGTGATGTTGACTTTGCATAGAAACCAGGTGAGCAGCAGGAAAATGAGTTACTATTGTTGGACCGTGAACAGGAACGGGGCCGTTCATTGAAAATATCTATATTAAATACATATCATTAATAATTTAATAAAATACATGTATAATAGTCACAGACAGATGCTTTGTACCAAAGTCAGGCGAATTCGTCCTGTTTAAAATAATTATATATGACATATATGTTTGTGACTACTATACGTCATGAGAGAATAACAGTTATCCAATTTTTTAAATATTTCAAACTTATAGGAAAATATCTAGTGGAAATTTCTCAAATAAAAATCAGGATAATTATCTAAATATTTCAAGTGAATGAACCACTTGACTGAATAAGACCATACTCTTTTCTTATAATACTCACTACTTTATATTTTTTTGTTTATTTAAATTGCAGTTTTGTTTGAATATAATACAGATAAGAAGTTATTCTTATAATGTTGATTTTTCTGATAAAAATATACGTGTTGGAAATACTTAAAAAACCCAAGAGCCATTTAAAATTTTTGCTTTCAAAAGTGTTCAAATTCCACCGATATTATTATAAAAAAGGGCGTATTTTTTCGACAACTTAGTAAAAAAAATATCACTTTATTATTTAATATTATTACTGAAAACGTGTTTTTTTTTTGCAGTAAAAGTGCAGTTAAATAATCGTGAATAATAAGAAGTGTTGCGATATCCCTGAAATCCCTGAAATCTGAAGTTTTTTCAACTCCAAAAATTTTAAATCATCAAATTTTTGGGGATAACTATAGGGTGATTGATGTCTATAGTTATTGGCCAGTTAAGAAATATCACTTATTCAACTCTCAAAAGACCATTTTAAATTACGGTCACATGATATCTGTAAACTGTAATGTAGTGCTTAATTACTCTAAAATGTTTTTCAATAAAGTAAACAATAAAAAAGTTATGCTATCAAAATGAAAAAATAAGTAAAAAGTAATAGTTGTCGGCCACTTTTTCATATTTATTAGCCAGTTGAGTGACAATAATTGTCCACAGTACATTAAAATCGTTTACTTCATTATCATTATTTCGATATAAAAATCAAATGACCAATTACTGTACACTGGCCAATAACTATAGACGTCACTCTATTATCAAGCAATTATTTTAATTTTAAAATATCAAAATTCTTGGGCCTTGGAGTATTGTTTTGTATAAAGTATGGGTAGCGAAATGATTAAATTAATATCATTTTATATTTACAGGTGGGAAATGCCCAATGGGTATTTGTTGCGGAAACGGCTGTGGAATAGGTTGTGGCTGAGGAAGATAAGGTTGTGTGAACGCTGGCACCACTCCAGGAACAACTTGGCCAGCTCCTGAAGGCTCAGGCTTCTTCCTTCCATCCAGAAGCCTCTCGGCTCCATCCCTTGATCTGATACGGATTGATCCTCCCCCTGTGCTTGCGGCATCCTCGAAAGACGTCAGAGTATGCGAACGAGCGAAACTTACGTGCTTCGTTCTGAAACATGTATTATATAATATTCACGAAGGTGGCAAATTGATTAAACTTTTGAATATGAATGAGGTAATTAATGCTAAAGTGTCACCTGTGCGGAATTCCGTCTTGTATGATGGCAGGCGGTGGCGGGGGTGGCGGTAATTCGGGGTGTGCAGGACAAGGGTATAACCTACATATATTATTAATACAATATCACACTAAATTAAATCAAAATACATTTAAAAATTAAACAAGGCGGGGTTTTTATATGCTTTGTAAATTCGTAATAGCTTGAATACATTAATTACTAGGCTACCAAAAAAATTACTAAGCATGGAAAAACCTGGCCTTAATTTCATATTTTTTTTGCTTTGGTACAATTTTGCATAGAGCAGTAGCAATTTACGGAACACGCAGTTAACAAAGCAGCTAAATTGTCACTAAAAGTAAAGTGATATATATATATAACTATCAGCTTAATAGCTCAGGGGATAAGGCGTGTGGCTACAAATGTGGAGCTTGGGATCAATGTTAGCCTATTTCACTTTTTGCTGAACTGAGATATTTGGCAAGATGTTCTATTGGAATTGGCTAGTTTTGAAAAATTATTTATTAAATAATAATATGTATAAAAATAAAAAATGGTAAAATAATATCATAAAATGTATTACTAAAAATACAAATGATATAAAACTCACGATTTTATTGACCGGATTTCGAATAGAGCATGTTTGATACTAAAATATTTTTTATTTTAACGCTGATGATTTCACTAAAACTTGACGAATTATAACAGTTTTGATTATCATATTATATTCCTTGTACCCAGTACTTTAAGTCTGTATACTTAACTATTTAATTTTTATTAAAAAAATGGAATAGGCTAACATTGATCCGAAGGTCCTCAAATACTGTCATGGGTTCAAGTATAAATAAAATTATTTATTCGAGAGAGAGGGAGATCGGGAATAATATTAATAAAATCTTGATCGATCGTCTTGATCCAGGTTTACTCTAATTCCCTCTATTGTAAGGTAAATACTGATTATTAAGTCGGTGACCTGTGTAACTAGTAATAGTTAAGATGACCAACAGACAATTAATTAACACGTTGTTGTGTCTAAAAAAAAGTTCTCTCATCGTGCACCCTTAAATATTCTCACTGATTTAAAGTCCACCCTTTATATCTTTTATACAACACGCCATTAAAATGAACGGGCGATTTAAAAAAAAATCTTTTTTATAATGATGAAAAAATTTCGCATCTGAAGGAGAATCACGCACGTCTCAAATGAGTCATTGAAATTTGTACCCATTGTCAAGGACCCTCTGCTTATTCCAAGTACAATTTTAATTTCAAACGAGAGGGCGGAGTTTCTTTCATGATGTATATTTAATGTCTTGGCTTATATAATATTAATAAGTGATTGATTGATTACATTTGAACTTGCCTATGCTGTGGAGTAGCAGGGCTGAGATATTCACTGCTCAAACTCATATATTGCATTCCTGAACCTCCACTCACATTGGATTGTCTCGAAGATGGTCTTAAACGACCATCGAACTCCTCATCAGCTCGTACAGATCTGTTAAATTGAAATGTTACAGTATGAATAAGTTAAGGTTATTAAAACATCATACCTTGGTCGTTCCATTCTCGTGGGATCTTCATCTTCCTGCATCCAAGTATATCTCTTAGGATCAGGTTGACTGCATACAGACTTTGGTCTTCTTCTAAAATAAGAGCATTCTAAATCTTCATCATACTGATACAATTCTTCAGGAGCCGGGGCCGGTGGTGGGTACCTGGTTAATAAATTAATTATTAAGCTTGTGATAATATATTTGTGGTACTTTTCCCCCCTCGAAGTAATTGATTTATAGGAGATATTCGATTCGCGTACAACTTTTCATATAAATAATGCTTTAATGCGTTTGACCTAGATTGTGTGGAAACACTCTTGTATCTTCACCTGCATTTATTTACTCACGATTTATAATACTACTTAAGATATGCCTTTTCTTTAGGTTGATGTATGATGTTTGCGTAATGAATCATTATTATTTTGGTATAATAATAAATACAGGTATAATGTGGGATTTTCTTATACTAAATGTTCTCTTTGCACACTATTTTCAATGGTAACTTTATCTATTTGAAGAAGGAAAAAAATGTATTCACATATTTTTGGTATCAAATAAATATTATCAAGTTCAGGGGGATTTTTACTGAATTTATTTGCATTTTTTTCTCTCTTTCCAACTATGCGGCTTAGAAAAATTAACCTTTCATCCTGATTTATTTTTTATAATTAGGCACAATAACCGATTAATTTGATTTTGTTTATCCATATAAGTTTATATATATATATATATATATATATATATATATATATATATATATATATATATATATATATATATATATATATATATATATATATATATACATTTTCATTATTAAAGTGAAATCGTTTTCAAAAACAATTAAAACCTGTCAAATTGTGAGTAAGCCTTATAATTATTTTATTTTCAATTCAGACTTATAGACTATTAAACTAATTTATTGAATCAACTACTTTAAAAACTACACACCCTATAATTATGTCATGTATGTATATATTAATTTTATTACCCGTCAGACATATTTTTTTAAAAATTTGCACTTTCTAAAAAAGTTTACGAAAAGCTGTCCTAGGCTATTTTAATTTGATATTTTGAGAAACCAAACATGGCCTTTACAATATAAGGTTAATTTTATTTATTACCTGGGATATCTTTGTATCGGAGCATAATCAGTATTTAGGTTTTCGTCTGAAGGAACTCTTCTCCTTACACAAACTGATAGTAATGATGATCTGAAAAAAAAATTAAATTTCATGGGAATTTGGGCATTAAAAATATTTGAATCAGCCTTTGTCGACTATTCAATTGAGAAAGTAATAAGCATTAAAAGTCATTCATTGAAATTGTATTCAAATTATTTTTGAAAATATTTAAGTGGTTCTGCTGATACTTTTAGAAAATTCTATTCAACTGTGGCACAAAAGAAGTTTTACATTCATTTCACCCTCGAGTCTCTGCTGAAATGTCGCAAGTCAAGGATTATTAATTGAATATTTTAATGATACTTTGAATTTTCAAAAATTAGGCCTATTTAATTTGAAAAGAATATATTATTGGAATACATTGCTATTAATCTTGCTTTTGCCCCTCGTCAAAATATTGTGACAGTTATCAAATCCAAATGCAAAATTAACTAATACCAACATAATAAAATTCTAATTTAAATAAATTGCGGCTTTTCGGAGGCTCAAGATTCATACATAGAGTAATGAAATAAGATTTAGAAATGCCCCCCAAAGGACCATTCATTATAAGCCTTAAAGCTGCGGAGGCGTTGAATAATTTATACATTTTCAAGGTAGTCTTTGATTTAATGAATACCGTGAATTATATATTTCAATTTTCAGAGGGCATTTTTGATGAGTAAAGATTGTAATTTTTTATTAATTGGTGTACCTGCTTCCACTCCTGGAACAAGGACTCTCGATGTTGTAGTGAGAAAGACACCCAAAGAACTTTTCTTTTCTCGACTTCTCCAATTCGAATAAATCAAGTTGTTTACTAGTGATGCAGTATTGTTCCCTGAACTCCTGTTTTGAGTACATTGTGGTCGGAGTGCCTTTCCTGACTCCTGGGATTGATCCTGGACCACTTCCATGATGACGTCTCCCCATATTCTCGTCCTCTGACTCGTAACTCGTAGCTAAGTGAACTATATCCGCCTGAAAATATTCAAAAATATATAAAATTTGACTCACAATGAATACGTTTGATTTATGAGTGAAGTCTTCGAGTGGAAAGGTGAAGATTTGCTCAAATAGTAATCCATCTTTTGAGATGACAAATCCCGTCTCGTTTTGACCTATGAGATTTATTTTTCAATTATTACGACTACGAATTTATTCGTCAAACTTAATCGTTTAATCCATGATTTTACTCTTTGTAAAATTACAGATATTTTTCAATTTTATGTCAATTATTTTTTTTAAATAAATTGCGAAATTACTATTGTAATGCATATATTTATATATGTTTATCATATATTGTTTTATCATATTTTATTTTTTTAAATCCATCGTAAGGCATTGGATTAACTGTAAGGTTACGGTGGGTAAAAATAAATAAATTAATTAAATTGGAATACTCCTGAAAAATAATTAAAATTGCGATTGTATTTTATGGATTAATTAATTATTATATTCTAAGGTAATTTTATTGTTTAAAATTAATTTTACGCATAAATACAATATTATTGAGATATTTTATTAAAATTTTTAGACATCTTCAAAGGCAATATCGTAGCGTAGCCAATCACAGCAGCAAGAATAATGGCTTTATATGGAGAAAATGCGTTTAGTTAAGACTCTCAGTTTATATGAATAAAAATTCTGCGGAAGCATTCTAAGGTTATATAATGGAACCGCTACACAACGGAGCCGCTACGCATCGCCCTAGTATGAAAAGGTGCTTAGTATTTATTTATTTTATCAAATGATGTGTATATTAGAGAATTAACAGAAGTTAATTATTAATGTCAGTTAGATATGTCTTGCTTTGTTATGTTAAGGATTAACTATTTGAGGAAGGTAAATATTTAATGTATTAATTACCTGTGTTGAGACATCCAGGTGACTGAGGGATGCTGCGTGCCCGAGGGGGTGTACCCTGAGTGATCCCCCCAAAGGGCCTGAAATAATAATTTAAATACATGTTATAACGATTAGGAAATGTGTGTTTAATCCAATTCGAAGATAAGGCAAAAGGACAATGGGTATATTCGTGTTTGTCACGCAATGCGTTTATTTTCTCAAAATAGTATTAATTCTTAAATAAGAGTGCTTTTAATCTTAATAAACTTGATGAAAGCCTCTTTTTCTGTACCAGATGTGTCTTTGTTTTCGGACCATTAAGCATGTTTCTTATGGGATGAGGTTGTTTCATATGTTGCACTAGTATGAAGTCAAGAAAATACAATCATTACTCTCCTACAGGAAATCACACAATATATAAGAGTAATGGATATTTAGTATTTTTTTAGTATAGAGGTATACAGGATGAGTATAAGAACAGGACATATTTATTTGCCAGGAATCCGGAACACATTCAATAGATTTATATTACATGGGTTTCGCATTATATAAATAAATTAACCGTCCAGAATACATTTATATGTTCAACAAATTCACCTATAAAAAATTGAAAAATAAATTGTATACATGAACCAAATATGAATATTATAATATATTAATTAATATGAAGGAAGGTTAAGCATCGCGAAAATTATTTGAATATTTTTATATAATATTTAAAAATAAATTATTAAATGATTACAGCGTTTGGGTGTCGTTTAAGGGACTATTATTTTAATTTTAGATTTATTTGCAATTACAATATCCTATTATTATTAGTTGGAAGCAATACAGTTAATAAATAAAGGTAATTATTTTATCATCTTGTTATATTTTTGTGATTGCTTTCCCTTAAAATATTCTCAATTATTAAAAGTCTACTTAATATAGTTTTAAAAAGGTGATAATTTTATTCAATTAAATATAAAATAATGATTCTTTTAGACTTTAAATATCTGTCGCATTTAAAGTTAAATACTTTAAATATCTGTCGCATTTAAAGTTAAATAATAAAAATGTACCTTATATTAAATAAAAATTTGGTTCACCTCTTCACTGGCAACAATATTGTTTTTGTCTATTAATAATAAGCTGCTGTCATTCCATATTAACCCGAAATGAGAATTATTTTATCGTGAACAATACCCAAACTTTTAAATGGTTTTAATATTGTATAAAAGTATTCAAAAATGTTTCTTTTTGATACTTTGTTTGAAATCGTTCTTTTGGATAATAATTTGAGGGTCGGCGTAACCAACTTTTGGACGCTTATTTAAATTAACTATTATAAAAAATATGAACAATAGTTGAAGATTCTAAAAAGCTGACGATATTCAATTGAAAAATATTTGATACTAAATGAAAATTTGTAAACTTAGGTCACGTAGTCATTATGAATTATTCAAAAACAGTGGAAAGAAAAAATATATGGGACAGGCCACAAGTCTGCCAAAAACTAAAATCTCTCGAATCATTGTCGACTCTTTTTAAAATTTCACAGTGACCCGATAAAGCTGTTTTTACATTTCACTCTTCCTATCTTCCATATTTCAGGCATGGATGTGAGAAAACACCGCATTATTCACGACTACTACTCCTTTATGAATGATATATAAAATATTTACGAGGGTACAAA
Source organism: Agraylea sexmaculata (assembly GCA_022606485.1). Taxonomy (NCBI): domain Eukaryota; kingdom Metazoa; phylum Arthropoda; class Insecta; order Trichoptera; family Hydroptilidae; genus Agraylea; species Agraylea sexmaculata. Next base: position 41,680 of record JAGTTH010005450.1, read on the forward strand.
CACAATCATTTATGACCTTTACCACGCGATATAATGTTTTCTCTCGGTTGCTTTGTATAACAACGAGAAATTAAAAATGAATATGTATACATTCTTCCACGTAAATATTGTGTAAGTGGCCATTTGGATAAACATCTACGATAAGACACGTACGACGACCTACGGACTACGGCGTAGACCTTAATACAATAGAGTCTGCCCTTCAACGTAAAATTGACGCAATAAAATTATATATTTATTTTCACGAAAATATCTGAAAATAAAATATGTAAGAGTTTTTCAATAGTTTCGTTATCTTGGTGATTAACCTGGAGACTCGAGACTCAATTATATAAAATTATTGTATAAAAAAGGAATTAGTGGTCAATTCGATAAACATCAATGATAAGACACGTAAAAGGACCTACGGACTACGCTTAGCTACGGCGTAGACCCTTATACAATAGAATCTGCAGTAATAAAATTATATATACATATAGTAAAAAAAACATAATAATTACCATGCATTTGTTGATTAGTCAAGTAAAAAAAAATCAGAAACATTTCAATGACATTCAATTAATTAAATCGAATGATAAATAAATTCATATTATTCATTGATTAGAATATTAATATTTGTGAATGAAGGCAATGTGTGAAAGAAAACGGAGAAAATACAACAATTAATATCGGATAAAATTAATTAAGTTGATTTCGTAATTTTGTCGTGATGCCGTCAAATTTTCACGCTAATTAATCAACGAAGTTATATCAGCGAAAAACAACACTTTGTCGTAAAACGAAGTTTTTGGAAACTTGAAGCATTGCCAATATCCAAACTTCACAATGTCATTCATCAAGTCAAGTCAATGTCATCAAGGACTTTTATAATTGTTCATCCGTATTTTTTCAGCCAGAAGTATTTTTATTGGCGAGGATTAAACATGTTTTCTTCATGTATGGTCGGTTCTTTGTGTAAACTTGTTCTTCCACAGTCAATATTGGAGGTAATTGGGTTAGTTGATTCTGTCTCAGGTGTATTTTTTTTTACATCCAATAGAGAAATGGAATTCTCTTCAAAAGAAAGGAAAATTAAAACAGCGAAGAAAAATAACAGCACGAAGGCAAATCTTCTTCAAAGGCGAATTTCCCGAAAAGGGTAGGAAAATAGTTTACTATGGAAATGTAATATTGTGTGGAGGTTTTCTCGGATTGAATATAAATTTAAAAGTTGACGGAAGCTTCTTCGGATATAGTTTTAATACTGATATTTGTATGCGTGCAGAATTTATGTTATCAGAATATAGCTATTTCCTTTTCTGTTAATATACAAACGCGCTGTTTGGATAAATGCGATTTCTGTTCATCTAATTTACGGCTTTTGGTTTGAATTTTAGGAAAACTGATCACGTAGAAAGTGGCGGTAAATCGGAGATTTAGGTTGTTTACATTCAGTCACGATCCTCTATATTTGGTAGATATTTCACGTTCATTACATTCAAGTCAATATATTGAACACATCGATAATTTACAACCCTCAAGACTAAGTTTGACAAAACTTTATATAATAAAGTGGAAGGGACAAGGTTCAAAGCCATAAAAATGGAAGGCAAGTCGTTGGTTTAAGGGATGGAACAAGGCTTTCGAGGGTGAACAAAAAATACTACTTAATATCCTGAGCTTTTAAGCCTTTGAGCAAAATGGTACGATATTATTATGAATAAATCATTTTTTTATTTATATATTATTTAGTGTGAAAGTTTTTTCATTTTTTTATGAAAATTCTATATTATATTTCTTGTTATAAATATATAATAAATGGACAATATTTTATTTGAAATAATAAAAATATGTATAAAGTAATTCAATTATCAGTCAATTGAACCCGAATATTTGTCTTTTTAAATACCTGAAAACTGTTGTGTAGAGTATTTTTCCATAATAAATTGCTATTAAGTATTTTTAATTATTTTTATACAATTAATTACCAATATACTTAATAAATTTATAATAAAGAATATAATTTGCGCTTTTAAAAATAACAATTTGTATTATAAATTATTTATAAATATATCGTTTAATGAAGAGAGCTATAAAAACTCAATATTATAAGATATGAGTTTCCTCTACACATTGAAAAATAAAAAATGTTTAGTAATTAAATATTTCAAGAAGACACTCCAACTAATTGTCGTGCAATATGCAAACAGAACAACAACAGATAAAATACACACGAAGCCTTTATTACACCTTTATACTATTGCATTGAGTACTGTTTCAGGAAAAAGCTGGTTTCAGAATACAGAAAATACTATTGCTATTCTAATATCGAAAGCCTTTAATACGGGAATCGGCAATGCGCATGTGCAAACACTATTTTGTTAAATAATCTATACTACGATTACATATTCACAAAGAGGAATATTAATGAATTGGGGGATTTAGAATCAAAAGCTTGAATTAAATCAAGTAAAATAAGAAAAACCTACAGATGTTTTGATAATCAACTATTACAACTTAGGTTTAAGAGATTCTGTTAAAAATAAAATGATTTAAAATGAATAGAGGAGCCTGCAATGATTATAAATTATATTATGTAGATTTCGTATTCGAGAGGTAAAATATAGATAATGGTTTAAATCTCAAAAACCATCTTTTTGAAATAAATATAACTCAATCATAGAATATATATATACCGTAACAACTGGCATGAATAAAATTTAATTATTAATAAATATTATTATGAAATATATATATATATATATATATATATATATATATATATATATATATATATATATTTAATTATAAACCTATATAGGCAAATTGACTAAGATATTATGGTTGGAATTACAAAAAACTCAGCTTTTAAGACTATAATAATAATTAATAAAATTTCTATTGACCGTCTCGATCCACGTTTATTCTGATTTCTTGGATTGTAGGGTATTTTTAACAAAAAAACATGCTAGTATATATTAATGAATATAAACAGACGAGACGGACAGGATTACTCAAATAATATGTATTTTGGATCTAAAATTACTCTTTTATACAAGTTTACATCACCTTATATAAATACAAGTATTAAAATTCTATGTCCTTTTAAATTTTTTAGTTATGTATGCAAATAGGAATTCAAAACTATTAATTTATTTCTTAAGTATAATATGTTGAGGGACGATTTCTCAATATTGTATGGAGAAGATTAAAGTATTCTATTTATGAAACTCATATAAACCGTAATATTTAGTTTAATATTTATGATAATTTAATTAATTCATTTGAATTGTATAATATTTGGGAATTCCATGAAACGACATTCTAGTAGAGTGGAATATAATATTATTGCTTAGAGCAAAGAGCTTTGTTATACTGGAACTTGTATGCTTTGTGGTCATATAATTATATTCACCTACTATTACAATTATTATATAAAAATACAACATGTATCGTTCATGAATATTCAACAAGGGCGTTATAATGAATGATATGATTTTATGAAACATCTTCATGGGTTCTGAAATTAAAATGCAAATTCAACACCCCCGGGTGTGATTTATTTTGACAATAAAGGGCGCTGAAGTGGTCACTGCTCCTGAAGGCTCCACAGATCTAATTATTAATATTTGATTGATTTGTTGAATGTGATTAAATTATTTTTAAAAGGTAGGTAGGATTGTCTATTGGCTTTATTTAACATGATTAGTTATAAGACTAATTATATAATATTATGCATACAATAGTAAATTCCATCAATTACCAAATCTACGGTTGAAGTAATCGTGATATTTTTTGGCATTAACTATACACTTAAAAAATACAATATGGAACAATGACCCCCATTTGCTATATTATACGTAACCCTGTAAATTAATACGATTTGTAGATTTTTATACCCCCTTTTATATCGATTTATGGTGGACATTTGTAATATGTATGTCCAATTTTTTTACGAAATTTAATTAAAGATTTAGATTCATGGTTAGGTTCTTAATGAATATTATACGCATCAAAAAATACAACAAAAATTTACAGATAATTAAAAATTGTGTACTATGTGAAAGATGTAATGTTTTCTCATAAATCCCTTTGAAAATTTCTCAACTATAACAAATTAAATAAAATTATAATAAAGAAGTCATCAGAAAGTTCATCGTTCGTTCAAATATCATTACTTTGCAGACTGCTGCAGTCCATTTTATATAATTTTACAGGAGGGACAAAATAGTGATTAAAGCAAAAAGAAGCAAACTTAAAACTACAAATTTATAAAAATCATAACCTATACACGAATATTTTTTTGTATGACACCTAATGGATGTCCGCATTAAAAATTCCCACTGGATGGCATTTAAATATTTTGGAGTTACTCAGTATTTATTACCTAATTATAGAAATGTTCTTCCCACGTCAATTTGAAAATACTATGATTTATTATTTTTTGTTCATAAAATCATCAATTAAACATGATATGTTATTGTGGCGATATTCATGTGTCATGTTACCTATGTGGGATGTTTTGACATTTCAATGAGTTGCTTTATCATTATACACGATATTATTACATTCCTCCGTCCAACACGTGTTGGATTAATATATTCATATTAACTAAGTGTGGTGTTTTTGGCATAAGAAGTGTTTAACTTGGAGTTAAAGTGCTCTATAATGACAGTCAAAGGGGTTAGATTAAAAGGATGCAAATTTATCCTAGAAGACCTGTCTGCATTTTGATTACTTTAAGTCTCTTCGTTGTCTTGAATGCATTTAAAGTGGATGGCAATCGAGCTTAAAAAAGATGCTTTTTTAATTGAGATGAATATTCATTTTAATAAATTATCACAATCATGCATCATTATTATGAATTAATGTGTTGGCCGTTCAATCATTTTGTTGGAACACGTCTCTACGTAACATTTGACAAAATTTTTATTATAAATTATTTATTTTCCTGAATAGAATTATAGAGCACATTCAATCCATACATAGATATATATTTTAAAAATATTTTTTTAATACAAGAAATATGAAATTCACTCTCAAAATACATGCTATTTAAATAATTCAATGAAAGGCCTATAAATCAATAATGTAATAAGCTGTGTAATATATTATAATATCATCATGATAATAATATAAAGCCTTTGCTATGATCAAAGCCTTTAATATTGAAACTTAACAAAGCATAATTTCAACCAATAATTTACGTCTTTCAATATTCCTATAGAACAATAAATAAACTTGAATTAGAAAAGTAATATTGAATTTAAGAATTCTCTTGACATAAATTCTAATACATCCAAATGCACTTTAAAATATTATAAGATGTAGATGGGAAATGTTTTTGGGGCTAAAATTCACCCCAACGGACGTTCTTACTATAAATCTACGCTTATCCTTCCTTAAAGTTACAGAATTTCTCATTATAATACATTATTTATATTAAGAAATATTATTTGAATTCTGTAGTTGTCGGTAATACATTTTTCATAACTGAGTTGTACTACGTACACATCTTGGAGGATTTTTCAGGATATTTCTGAAGAAATATTCAGCAGACGGATGTACTCCTCAATATTTCATTTCGCTAAGTGAATGCCTGAAATTAAATTCAGTTGTTTTTTTACACACAAAGTATAAATGTCAAGTTGATTCAAATTGTGTTTTCGAAATTTAATACATTATAGAATGCCATGTTTATAATATTTATATTACTTCAATTTATTAGATTGTAAATACACGTGAAGGTTTTTATGTCTACCTAAAAAAAATGAAATAAAAATGTTTATTTATAATCATTCAATATTAAAATAAACCTTTCTTCATAAATTCCATAAAATATTAATCATTATAAGAGATTATTTCTATTTATACTGTTTTAAGTATGAATATCAGGAAATGAATTTCCCGAGTATCATCTCATGAAAGCTTCTAGTGAAAATGTCAAGTGGTTTTAGAGTTTTCCAAGTAAGTAAAGTGTAGCTTAGGTATATCGTAAAGGTTAAAAAATATACTTTAAGACAAAAATAAAGCTCTGAGTTTACTAAATCGGACACTTTCGACAAGCTTTCACCGTATTTTCTTTGTTGACGTAAAGAGATTCACGTAATCGGCTGACGTGAGTCGGTATAAAAATAAACAAAACCTTTTGTAATTACATAAAAAATCGCTGGCGCGAAACCGAGATTTGAGTTCAACTTTGATCTTTTTCAGTAAGCTTTCATCGAATTGAATTTTGAAATCATGCGTGAAAGCTTCATTCCGGTGAGCAATAAAATTTGATAGCCAATCGTTAAACGTAGTCAAGTGTCGTAGTCATTATTGCTTCTACTACAACTTCCACTACGATATTATAAATTATTTATTTGTTGGGTGGAATGTACAGTTATTCCGATAATAAAACGATATAATCGTGTTTTGATAGGTAAACTCCCATATAGTATCTATTTTAGAAGCGACATTCCCACGCGTGTTTGTGAAGCCTCAATTAACTAATGCGCCTAAATATAGGCAACCCGACATACACGTTTCAAAAAAACATAATGTTTTAATTATTATTACAAAATTTAAGCATTCGATGTTTACAAAAAAGTCTTATATTATAGAATATAGTCTTGAGACATCAATGTAAAATATTTAATATTTATTTGTATGGAATCGATCGATAATCTTGTAGTAAAGCCCACACATATTGGAAGAATACGATCTGATGAGGAATCAGAGGAAGGAAGTAGGCTTAGAAGTAGAATGACAAAGATTAACGAGCCAAGAAGCACCTCGTTATCGATAAACATTTTTACACTGAATCAACCCCTTCTAAGGAGCTTCAACTCTCGACAATTTTTACCCCTAGAGCTAAGAATATGCATTCACAGGGAGATGCTGCCTTGATTTCACAATTTCTGCATATAAAATTTATTCAGTTAAATTGCTATAATTCTGGATCAAATGTTAAATCTTATAAACAATATAATTTTTTTTTATTTCTTGACTGTTAACTAATAATATAATAATCGTTTAACCAGCATAATGGCTCAGGGGATAAGACACGTTGCTAAAAATACTCTGGTCATGGGTTCAAATGGAGTAAAAAAAGGTTATTACGATTGAGAGATCGGGAATAATATTAATATAATCTCGATCGATAATATTAATCCAGGTTTATTCTGATTTCCTGTATTGTAAGGTAAATACTGATTATTAAGTCGGTGACATGTGTAACTAGTAACAGTTAAGATCACCGACAGACAATTAACACGTTTTTGAGTCTAAAAAAACACTCTTAAAAAGCTTCTCGGAAATAAATTAAATGAAATATTAGCTAATTTCCCATATTTTGTTGAGCTTAGTTGTGTTATTTTGTAATTTGTTTAGAATGTAGAAATTTTTTCGACTACGCTTTGTCATTGGTTTCGTGAATTTGTGATGCTTCGGACGTCGTTTTATAATTAATATTTGACGACAGTATTAATATAAATTGTTAAAATGAAAGTGGTTTTTGGAAAGTTTTGCAGGTTGTAAATTAGGCGATGCGGTCTTGAAAAACTTCGCCGCCGCTGAAAACTTTACGTCCAGCAAAAACTCTGCGCATCAATAATCGATGTGCTTTCCCAGTTATATTTAAAATAAATTCGATGTGTAAGATTGAATTTCCAATTTATTGGCTTTTAAAAGCAGTGATTATGGACGAGAACATAATTGTTCAGTGGTGTTCTTTTGTATGTCGTATTGTGGGTGGTCGTTGTACAGGAAAAGGAAGTGCATGGTTGTGAAGGAGGAAGGCTTCACTGGGTTATTCGGCTAGTTCCCTCTATTATACACCCCCCGATCACAACCACCCTCAAACCACCCCTAACTCCTCCTCCTCCCCTGTGGATATGCTCCAATACCTATACACTATCCGATTGCTTCCACCGTACTATTCTCTCGATTAAAGCATTCCATGCGAATATACTGAAAAAAATATTGTAATTCAAAATATGAAATAAATGAAAAAAAGAGCTTTGTCCCTGAATACTATTGCTGATCCTTAAAAAAACTCTTGCGAACTCAATAAAAATGTACACATTATTAATAAATATATTATAAGATTGTTTGAGTTTAATTCGAAACTGTAACTTTTTATTTGTTATTTAATATTACAGATTCTCTTAAACCTAATTGTATATGAAATTAACGAAAAGTTTTGATTGATGATGAAATGAAGTCATTTGATTATTTTCCGTTTTAAAATTCTATTATAGTTGTACTATTTGTTTATCTGGTTATTTGCTAAGAAATGGACATAGGAGCTTTTCATTCTGATTCTTTTGATTTTAATTACAATTATTAAATAACAAATGGAATACTATTATTATTCATTAAGTGTATAATATATCAAAGTGCCGTCCCAGACCTAAAAAAGTAGGATATTTTGCCTTCAATGAAATAATATAAACAAATACCAGCGTTTTGCTCTGATTTGGTTAAATTATATCTAATATTTCGTTATTCTTATTTTTTGTTAATTTGCAGATAAACGCTCATAAGAGCTTTTTTTACATACAAGACAAAAAAAATAATAAAAAGATACAAATAGATTTTATATTAAAAATAATATTGTATATAAATATATGCATAAAATGTATAAAAAAAGTAAATGTATACCTTTAATTTAAGAGCAATCATTTATAATATATATAAGGTCGTTCCTACACAAGCCCTGTAAGTGGCAGAATTGGTGGAAAAGAGATTACCCAGGTGCGCAAATACGTTCGTCGTTTTATTAATTTTAATATCAAATCGCCATCACTAATTATTCACTGTGGGTTTTCATAGGAAATTTTTAATAATCAAATAAATACATACAAAAAATTGGATATCTGACATTTTATATTATCTCAAATGACAGGTTCGTAGAAAAATATCACTTTTCTTAAGAATATAAAGCATTACTCAAAGACGTATTTTCAATATGGACGAGAAGGTGTATTTTCTGGTTTAGTGAACTGTTTTATGCCTCAAAGCCTCTCAACTTGAATGCAACCTTCTGCCGTAATGGAAATAAATACAGGAAACTGGAAGATTCATTATATACATAACACCTGTGACACTTAGTTAACACCTTAACAGCCAACGTAGTGTGAATATTACTTCAATAATTAATTATAAATAAATACTTCAAAGCTTCCCTTCAATAACTCGCCTCTTTTTTCATCTTAGCAGGTATAGTAATATATTTTTCAAACCGATCCCCGAAATTTCCGACAGCAAATATTTAAACGTGTAATGCGAAAGCAAGGTTGAATAAAGAGAAGAAGGCTTTCGTATTATATTTTGAAATATGCCAAAATAATATATTGCTTGAGTAAACCAAACCGCACACATACATTTATTTACCTTTAAAATTGTAACCTGGAGGAGCTTTCAGCCTTCAAATATTATTTTACAAAATGTATTTTCGATCAACTGCGCAATACCGCAATATTTTGTTTTACAAATATATTTTTTTGGTGCTGAAAAATTGTATTCCTCCCTTTTATTCCCAATGGGGTAAATAATTACCCCAGGTAAAATACCACTTGCCAAAGCCATTTAAAAAAATATATTTTTACAAGCAAACAACATGTTTTTCGTGTTTTATGTTTAAATAAACCCACAGCATGAAAAGGTTAAAGTAAATTTATCAAAAAAATTCCTTTCACAAGCTTTTAAATATTTAAAAAACAGTTTTTATATATTCTATAAATGTATTATTTTAGATTAACACAATATTTGATATTAGCGTATTTTTTAAAGGCTTTTTATTTATAAAAAAATACGCTTATGAGAAAATTGAACTACAATTATGCAACATATCGACACAAGAATTCTCAATAAATTTACCATAAATTTGCAATCCATTTTTTACGTTCTAAATTTTTTTTAATTTAAAATAAAGTATTTAATATAAAAATTAAATCTTAGGTTTATTTTACGAAACTTAATATTTTTTTCATACAGTATATATTTTTATTATTGTCTTGCTCTAATAATTTTTGTAACTTTCCCCCAAAGTTAATTTATGGCTTCTACAAATAAAAAATACGGTAATGTAAGAGAATAAATAGAATAAACGATTGTCTTGGATTAATAATTCTATAGTGTCTTTAATGGTTGAATTATTTTGATACACTAGGTAATTATTCTTTCTTTATTAACTTAATTGCTTAAGAGATGAAATCATGCTCAATTAAAAAAACTCTGGTTTCCAGGAACCTATATTTACTGTAATGGTAAAACTAAAAACAAGCAGTAAAAAACCTGTTTGTTGAATACATATAGCTAATAGTGTTAGAGAAACAAAGTTAGTATGGCAATTTGATGTTTTCACAGTTAATTAGAGCCTCCAGTATCTAATCTAAAAGTTTAACCTACCGACCCTTCAGTCTCATTTTACAAAACTTCACAGCAAATACATTTATTATTCGACTAGTTTATATTTATCTTATATATGTACGAGCATCGATGGGTCACTTTTTTATAAAATTTCATATGCCTTTGATATAAAAAAAACGTATTTATATTCAAACAGCGTTGTGTCGTAAAGATAAGACTCTCTTTGAAATATTTATTTACGGGCAAAAATCGACAGTCCAGTGAGAAATTTATTCCATGTTTATTTCTTTCTGGTTTCTCTAATCTCTATGCGGAACAAAATATATTTATTTTATAGATAAATGATATTGTAGAATTTGAATAAAATTGTAGTGTATCTGTGACGTTAAGCATACACAATAAATTATTTTGTATAAATAATCACCTAATAAAAAAAGTAAAATACGTAAATTATATTCAGACCTAGTCCAAGTGGGTGTAATGAAGTGTTTTGACGCATTCGAGCTCTGCAACGTTTTCTTAATAATATGACTTTATTATATTATTAAAACTCTCTAATATTTAAACGACATCTCCAATTTCATACTTATCATACATTAATTACTATATTCATGGGACAAACTATAAAGTTGCATGCAAATTTATTTTATTAGTATTATAATGTTTTAAGATTGTTCTCTTAATATCCGAAATAATACATTTTACCATAAAATAAAGCAATATTTGTAATAAACATTTAAGCAGCGCAGTGCTCTACAAATGTAAGCAATTAAAAATCACCCTCTTGGCAGTGATTTGCTAATATTACATTTCCTCTTTTTCTGATCAATTGGTTTATATGTAATCTAAAATAAATAAAACATATTATATTTTGTCTTATTCTGAATAATAAAGAGAGTTGAACCAAGAAATATTAAAAATATAATTTACACAACACTTCTACAGTTCTACAATAATATGAAGAAAAAAATGGCTTAATCCATATTTAAGATGTTTTGACGTTTGTTTTAATTAAAACCAAAATCTCTTTCATTATTTTTCATTTAGAAACTAAAATATTGGGGATTATTCTATTGATAATTCAAACTAGTATTCAATATGTATGTAATATCCAACCAAATTATATAATTGAATGATTACTTTGTATTTCAAAAGGGTAGTGCATCTGGGATAATATTCTACTAAGACTACTATTTTTTAAGATTTATTAATACAAAAACATATTGCTTGCTTGAAAGCTAATATGGAATATTGATAATAAATTTATAACATTGTCAATTTGTATTTATGTGTTAATATACTATCGAGTAGTAAAGTCTTGTATTAACATAGATTTCCTCAAAAGAGGCTGTGATTGCTTTGGTTTGTAGATATCTCAATGTTGGCAAAGATATCCCTTGTGGTGTCGACTTCCTTCTTTATAGCCACCCTCTACCCTTATAATACCTTTGGTAAATCAGCAATCAACCACACCAATCGGACATTAAATATATTAAAAAAATATTATATAACACAAGTCAATATAAATAATCGAGTTACAAACGATCCTTAGAAATTTACATATTTATAACTAAAACTACCCCTATTTTTTTTATTCCCCTACCCTTGGCGCCGTCATACATTTATACATTTATTAGAAAAAACAATATAGCGGAAATTATTTTTATATAATCAATATCAGTAAAATGATTTATTATTGGCATGAATATGCGCACATCGTTGATCTCTTTTCCACAAATTCTGTCGTCTACAGAGCTTGTATTTAGGCACCAATGAAATTAAATCAATAATAAGTATTTTATGTAAATTGTTTAAAATAATCAGTAAAAGTCTAGTTGCATATTTTGTGGTAGGTGAAGAAATGTTACTTGCAGATATCAGGAAATAAATAATAATATTTTATTTGCCAATAATCAAATTATGCCTCCTTCCATTTATATATATATATATATATATATATATATATATATATATATATATATATATATATATATATATATATATATATATATATATATATATATATATATATATATATATATCAATAGATAATATTTTTTTTTTGACTCACTGTTTTTTTTAATATTATAAGGTCAATATGTATGTTATTTTAAAATATTTATGCTGTTGTACTGTCTTTATTTCTTTTTTGGTTTATATTGTGTAAAAAGCTTTCACGAGCGTTTATAAGAAAATAAATAATTGCTTTTTATGTTGCATACTATGAAAGAAATAAATAAAGTCTTCTTTTTTACTTGAAGTTTTTTTAGTCATCTTTAAATGATTTTAAAAATTACCCTACATTTAAATATATGGAGAGAATACTTAAAATTAGGTAATGTTCCCGATTTTGTATTAATGTAATATTTGGGGGAACTTTTCTTTGTATTTAATTATTTTATATACTTAATTTAATATCGGGACTGTATACGATTTGTCAAACTTAAAAAAAAAACAATTTATTTGATCGGTTATGACGATTGGGAGATCGGGAATAATATTAACAAATCGTCTTAATCCAGGTTTACTCTGATTTCCTGTATTGAAAGGTAAATACTGATTATTAAGTCGGTAACCTGTGTAACTAGTAATAGTTAAGAATTAACACGTTGTTGTGTCTAAAAAAAAACCTCTCAAAAATATCTCCTCGGAGAGTAAATACATAAATATTGAGAATTATTTTTGAAGATGAAAGCTTCTTATGAAATTCACAAATACATGTTAATAATATTTATTTCTGTTGTAAATACACACGCTGGTCGATTTCAATATCAATCCTTATTTTGTTACCCTTATCAGATAAATAAATATTTGTGTTTCTTGTCGTTTGATACGACACAACAGGAAAAAAAAACCTTTTTCGTCTTTTCCCCTTTGTATAAATCGGACTCTCTGTTTCTTTTATGCGCTTTCTTGTTTCGCAAAGAGAGTAAAAGTGAGAGAAAAAAATATACAAAGCGAGAACTTTTTTTTGTGTACAGATTAAATGCTTACAGTAATTGCGAAACTTGATAATGGTTAATATAGCTCAGGATTTGAGTTTGCGGTTACTTGACCTATTTATTATACATATGTGGTATTAAAGTCACTCCTGTGGAACAAGGGATAGTAATGTATACTGTAGCCAGGTTAACCGTGACATTTTAATGAAGTATTTAAACATATTTAATCAAAATAATATATTTATGATTTTTGTTTTGATGGAATATTTCACGATTTTTATAGACAACGTGTTAATTAATTGTCTGTCGGGGATTTGACCTATTACTAGTTACACAAGTCACCGACGTAATAATCAGTATTTACCTTACAATACAGGAAACCAGAGTAAACCTGGATTGAGGCGATCAATTAGAATTTTAATAATATTATTCCTGATACCCGTAATATCCCATCAAATCGTTTTTTGTTTACTTGAGGGGGATTCGAACCCATAACCACAATATTTAATTTATTACTTATATGCTAGAAATGGAGTTTCAATCGAAAAATTTGGGTTTATACCTGAAATTCGCTCATCTTTATGAATAATATTTGATTGATTTAAATAATATTAGACAGAACAAAGACTTATATTGGTTAAAATACAAATTACTAAATTTGTTTCCCTAAACGTAAATAATAATTTTCCTATATTTCTCATCAAAATGCCATGCGCCTTGTAATTGTTATTATATAATTGAGAATATTTTAAAAAGAGTTATGAGAAAACATTACAACCTTAAGCTTAATATACAATTTTCAATTGGCTGTAGTTGTGAGACTTGTTGGTATTTTTTTATGTATAATATTTTATCTAAATTTTGTATAAAGATGTACATAATATATAATAAATGTCCACTATCCATCTCTACAAATCTTATTAATTTATAGGGTTACATATAAAAACAAACACAAATGTGAGACAATATGTATATATCCATTTTTCGCCATTAACTATTTAATGGCAAAAAATGGATAGATATATATATATATATATATATATATATATATATATATATATATATATATATATATAGATATATATATTTATATATATATATATTGATAAATGCAAATCTGCATAATTTATGATGAAAGTTCACCAAACATTAAATTTCACGCGGGTTCTGCAAATGGCATTAACTCTATAAAGGATACTTGTCCCGAAATTTAGTTTTCATCACCAAAAGTCGACCTTTAGGGATGTTTCTGTTTATAAACACACAAAGTGCCACTTGTGAATAATATATTCATGTCGAGGCTTTTCAAAAATTAAATGATTTATGCAAGGTGTAAAACTTAGCTCAATTAATTTCGGTCACCTTTTAGGGGAATGTAAAAATTTCATTTCCTAAATAATTAACCCATCCTAATTGCTGAGAATTTCCACTTGAAATATTCGGGGTCCTGAAACTAAAGAAACGCTTACACGGTAACAACTAATTGGGTAGTTTCCTCTTATTATACAACCTTTTGGTATAATATTGACAATCTTGCAAATAATAACTGTGTAATGAAATAAAATATCTGCTTGTTATACTCGATATTTAATATTCTTTTACACGTGTTTCCAAATAACCGTTTTGCTCGAGGCTTTTCTTTCAGCAGGAGTTCTCATCAGTTTCAGGAAGTTTCGGACGGAAATTAAAGCGATAGGGGAAATCATACACTTCAGCAGACATATCCAGATTTTAACTCTAGACCTTAATTCATCTACTAGTTAATTCCCATAATAATATATAGGCTTTTCACTTAATTTTATATTCCTATTTGATTTCAGATTCAAACCTGTTTCATATAAAATTCATCCGTTTTTATTTCAATTTGATTATTTAGTATTAATTATCTCAACATATTGATGATCGCGTTGATTACTTGGTGGAGTTCCATAATTTAAAGAAATTTGTTTGTAATTTCCACAATATTTCTATATATTTAAATATTTTCATCTCAAAATAATTCAAGCGTGAGATTAGAAGTAGAAAAATATGCGGTGTTTGTTTAAAAAATATATTTATAAGAACTAATAATAAGTAAAAAACCTCATATTTGAATGAAATTCATGGAATTTGATAAAAGTAAAATCATTCGTCAATAAATTTTAATTTTAATTTCGTCGTATTAGTAGTTTCAAGACAATGATGTGTAAAAATAAATAGCTTTATATTTTAATTGCTTTATTTTATTAATTATCAAATTGATAAAAAAATATAATTAGTTTAAATGATATTTTTTTTAGTAGTTTTAATTAGATGGAGTTTTTTGTAAATTTTCCAGGTATTTAAATATGACAATCTGAAATTTGTTAAAAATAAAATATTTCCTCAACATAAATATTAATTTAAAATAAATATAGTACCCAATATTTTATTCAAAATAAAGTATCATATTAGTTTCAGGACAATTAAGCGTAAAAATATGCAGCTTGCTCTTTTTATTGGTTTATAAAAAAAATGTATATTACTATCCCGTACTTTATTGAGCTATTAAAATGTTATTTATTGCTTGAGCTTTCAAGTTATAGTGTGTTTATAAAATCAAGCTTCTATGTGATTTTACATAAAGTGTTCTTTTTCTGGTTGGCGTTTGTTGTTCACAATATTTAAAGCTTTAGAGGGATTTGTAATAAATGTTTCGAGAGAAGCAAATGTGTCAGTTCTGTTTTATTGGGTGACTTTGGACACAGAATAATACGACTTGGTTTTATTATACAGCACAAATGTACGTTTAAAACGTGACAATACTTGACAAAAAGCCTACCTGAAATAATCAAGTGGGTTGTTTGGTTTGAATTGATTTCTGGTTTGTGTGGCAAAAGCCTCAGTCAATTTGGCCAAGTGTTTATCAGATTAGATAGGAAATGGAAATATTCCTCTCGTCCTTATCCCGAAAAGAAATATTTACCCTTCGCATAAAAATCCCTCCCGTCAAAATATTATCGAGTATTTGAATTATTCGCACTTTGAAATGATTGAACATTGTTGCATTTGGGGGTATACTCCAAATACTCCAAGAGAGGGTATTTGGTGAGGAGGGTGGGCGTGGAGCTGATGGCTATAAAGCTACAGGAATTGCGTTAGGGAGGAGTTCACTATGATAACCCACCCTTAAACTGTCACCCGCCAAAGTTATTTAACAAAAATTCAACTCGAACAGAAAAAAATAATGATCTGGATTTCTTTTCCTATGAAAAACGTGACGTGAATCTTCAAAAGGGATTTTACGGTTTGGCTCTTTTTGATGGTAAATCAATCCAAATCCTACACCTGTTATTTTTTTATACATTCAATAGTTTGTAGCCAATGAACTTATATCTATAGAAGTGTCATGCGTATTGTTTTTATGGCCGGAACTACTACATGCGCATATTATACATACACTTCACACATACGCGGGCTGCAACATTGTGGTCACATAAATTCAACACTTGATACAATAATTTTTAATGACGCCCTTTACCATATTAAGTGAAAGGCAGTATACATAATAACTTTGGTGACAAATGCATCTTCTTCTCACATTTTTTAAAATGTCTTTGACACCATTGTCTTATTAAAATAAAGTATAAAAGTTTATTATTATTTGTGATATTTTAAATAGGTACTAAATCACAATATGGATTTATAAGGATTTGATTTCCTTTCAGCATATTTTATTGTCATATCAGCAAAGAGATAATCGATTTGATAGCCAAAAAAATATAAATTGTAATTTTTGTGACAAGTTTATGATCGGGATAAATTATCTTATTGAAAATAATCCAAAACATATTTTTAAATGATCACAAATGGACGCTTTTCAATTTATTTGCTTTAAAAGATCGAACCAATTTACAAAAATATTAATCGCTGTATTAAATTAAATATGTATTCTTCAATATCTTTTATGTAACAAGAATAAATACCTTTCAAAACAAGCACATAAATTACGTAAAAAAAGCAATTTCCATTGGCATCTGGATGAAAACAATAAATAAGATATATTTTTTTATATTTATTCTGATATACCTATAACTACGCATAATTTATTGATGTTTTTGTTCATTATTATTCTATAGACATGTGTGCAGAAAAAATAGTTTACCGAAAATGTCTGTGATTGGTCATTAGTCAGAGATCTAGTAAGGACTTTTATAATATATATATATTTTTATTAAGTATGAATCAAGTAGTATTTTATGATTGGCTATTGTTTTATTTTTAATAAATATTTGTTATAGAGAATAATCTATTACTGAAATTTGATTAAAATAAAGATTATCCTATATATTATATTGAAATGTATATATAAAGTTAATGTATTAAATGCCCTATTTAATAAGTGAGTTTATATTAATAATAAAAATAGATTATGAGGTGATAATTGATGGTGCGTTTGTATTATATTAACCTTTAAAAAAGTAGATTGGTCCAGATTAGAACATGAACACCCATGGATTGCCGTTTTAATTATATTTTTTTTTTTTTTTTTTTTTTTTTTTTTTTTTTTTTTTTTTTTTTTTTATATTTTTGAGTACCCTGTCTAAAGACATCTTACTCGTCGTCTGTTGTCACATTGTCTTGAGGGTTGGTTGTCCAGTGACGACTCAATCCCGGCGTTGTGTGTAGGTTATAAGTGTTCAAGTGTTCATACTTGTTTTATCAAGTAAACACCATTGTCAGTCCTTGAATCTTGCTGGCAAGTCAAGTTGTCTGTATTTTGTAGACGTCTTGCGTAGTCTACGGTCAATAAATCCCTCGCTAGTACGTTCGGGTGTCTTTTTAATCTACTTTGGTACGTTTCGCTGAATTTTTTCAATTCTTCGCGTACTGTCATTGTTTTAGAGTCCTGTAATAGGACCCAGTTGGGTACATACTATGGAGCATTTAAAATTGCTCTCAGGGTCTTGTTTTGTAACCTGTCGATACTGCTGATATGAGTGTCCTTAGCTGTCCCCCACAGTTGACATCCATATGTCCAAATGGGTTTGATTATTGCTTTTTACAGCAATAGCTTGTTTGTAAGTGTGAGTTGGGAATGTCTGCCAATCAACCAGTACATTTGTCTTTTTTATGTTCCATTTGAAGTCTCTTTGTCTTAATGTGTTTTTGCCATGTTAGGCTTCTGTCAAGGTGTATACCGAGGTATTTAGCCGAGTCTTCTTGTGGAATATTTTTCCCACCAATTTTCACTGGTGGACATGTCTGTTTTTGTTTGTGAATGTCACGTGTGTCGATTTGGTTTGATTTACTTTAATTCTCCATACTTCAAGCCATTTCTGTATTGCGTCAAGGTGTTTCTGGAGGAATTGTGAGGCAGCTGTTTGATCTTTGTCCGAAGCGAGTATGACGGTATCGTCAGCGTATGTAGCCA
The DNA here is from genome assembly GCA_022606485.1 of Agraylea sexmaculata. NCBI lineage: Eukaryota > Metazoa > Arthropoda > Insecta > Trichoptera > Hydroptilidae > Agraylea > Agraylea sexmaculata. Next base: position 60,349 of record JAGTTH010005450.1, read on the forward strand.
GTGTTGTGTTGTCGGTTTTTGGGAGATCGTTTGTATATATTAGATACAGTACAGGACCTAGTACACTCCCTTGCGGTACTCCAGATCTTATGGTATTAAGATTTGAAGTTTCGTTGTCATATTTAACAAAAAACTGCCTATCGGTCAAGTACGATTTGATAATATCATACATGTTTTTGGGCAGTTTTCCTTTGATTTTATAAAGCAGGCCTGGGTGCCAGACTTTGTCAAAAGCTTGACTGATATCTAAGAATGCTGCTGAACAGTAGTTTTTTTCTTGTATGGAGCGATCTATGATCGTCACAACTCGATGAACTTGTTCAATTGTCGAGTGCGCTTCTCTGAAACCGAATTGATGATCAGGGATCATGTGTTCTTGAAAAAGTATTGGTTTCATGTTGCGCAGTAGAATTTTTTCAAATATTTTGAAAATATTGGCAGGAGGCTTATCGGTCGATATGAAGTGACTTCTTCGGGTGGTTTACCTGGTTTAGGTAGCATAATAATTTCTGCTATTTTCCACTGTCTAGGGAAGCTACCCATTCTAAGTATCGCGTTAAATATTATGGTTAGAAATCTTAATCCGATATCTGGCAATTCTTTGATTATCTTCCCGGTAATCATGTCATGTCCTGGCGCTTTTTTTGCGCGTACTTCATATTTTATAACATGCTTGACGCATTGAAGTCCAATTTTGACATAATAGTTTTCTTTATGTTCCGTACTATCTAATAAATTATGAATGTGACTTTCTTCTTCAGGGGAACACATCCTTTCCGCTGGTGTAAATACTTCCTTGAGATGTTTCGCAAACTCGTTTGATTTCTCTCTGGTAGTTTTTGCCCATTTATCGTCAGCCGTTTTGATGGGCGGTATGGATATTTGGGGCCGTTTTAGTTTTTTTGTAGCTTTCCATAGAGAATAATCTGTAGCGTCGGTTGCTGTGAGACCTTCCAGATAGGATTGAATCCCTTTATTTTTCCATTCACATAGGATATTTTTAATATCTCTTATTGCTTCGTTCAGTTTTCTCTTGAGTTCCTTGCTTCGAGTATTTTGCCATTCTTTACGAATGCGTCTTTTTTCATGTATTTTTTCCTGAATCCAGCGGGGAAAATCATCTGTTGAGTGTGGTTTTTTTGACATATTGGGCGTGGCTTTTTTCACTGCGGAATGAATTTGATTTTGAAAGTGAATAACTGCGGTGTTAAGTTGGTCTTCTGTTTTCAATGGTATATCACATTTCAAATTTTCATTTAAGATATGTCTAAAATATTCCCAATCTGTGTGACGGTTACCGAGTGTAAATTTACTGGGTTTGATAATTGGTTGTAGCAAGCTGTATTTAATGATAACAGGTGAGTGATCTGATGACAGATCGAGGCAAGATTCTGCGCTCAGTCTTTCGATTGGAATTCCTTTCACTACGCAGAAGTCTATGAGGTCCGGTGTTTTTCTTCTATCTGTAGGCCAATATGTTGGTTCACCAGTCGATAGATGAGTCAACTTGTTGTTTGCCAAACTTTTATACAGTTCTCTCCCCCTGGGTGTGGCCAGTCTAGACCCCCATTGTTGGTGTTTGGCATTGAAGTCCCCACCTGCGATGAATTTATCCGCTTCAAGTGTTCTGAAGTAATCGTCAAAATGTTCTCGTTTAATCGAGTGTTTGGGTGGGCAGTAAATAGCCGATATATATACATAATTATTTGTATCTCCGACAGCAATTGTGGTTGCTTGGAGAAAGTCTCGATCATATTTTTCAGTGAGATGATGTTTCACAGTGTTTTAATTATCACCGCTGTTCCGCCATGCGCAGTTCCATCGGGGTGATTCGTCGTATATATAGTATACATGGGAATTTTTATGTAGCTTTTTCGGTAAAGTGTGTTTCCGATATAAGCATTATGTCAATGTTTTTTTCTTTTAAAAATAATTTTATTTCTTGGCTATGTTGTCCAAGACCGTTGGCGTTCCAAAGACATATTTTTAATAATGGAATCATTTTTATTTAGGACAAGAGCTGCCATGATCTGTGTCATGTTGTCCATGGTTTTCATGACAAGTTCAATGAGTTTGTCCATTTAAATTATTAAATTATTTATAATATTGTCTTGTGGTTTTTCGGGAGTTGGCTCGATATTTTTGGTGGCTTGAGCATACGACTTTGGCATGTCATTGGTTTTGAAAGTTGTAGTGTTAGTCAAGTTGTTTGTCTGTTTTGAAATTATTTTCTTTCTTAATACGGGGAATTGGCTTGTTTGTACCTTTTGCGTGTTTCGCAACCTTTATAATTTGCTGGGTGATTCCCGTTGCAGTTGACACACTTCACATTGTTGTCTCTTGTTGTTCTGTTGCAATCAGTTGTTGCGTGCTCACCTGCGCACTTTACGCAACGCGGAGTCCTGTTGCAATATTTCGCGGTGTGTCCATATCTTTGACACTTTTTACATTGTATGACCTCTTTTTGAGGTCTTGGTGGCTCGATTACGACTTTACACCTAAGTATGGTGTCAATTTTGAAAATTTCTTTGTTATGTTTTAATTATATAATAAATAAATATATTTTTCGAAAATTCAGTGGCAGTTGTATTGAAATGCAGAAGGGAGGAATTTTTCTGGCCTTGTTCCAAAACTACTTTATACAATATCCAATCATATGGTGACTATCCAACATTACAGCCTTCAGGCTTTACCTGCACTTGTAAATAAATACAATGGATTTCACATTGTGTAAACAGGAAAAGTGCAATAAAGTGTGCTCAAAGGAACAGACATTATATTTCAGTGGTTTTGTAATTAAAACCGTCCATAATTCAATCACCTCAAGTTAAGAAATTTCGAAAGTCTTTACAAATTTCATCCCTTACTTTTGGATTTTAAAAGCTTAATTTTGTTGCAGTCGATAATATGCTTTTTGTAGCCACATAAATAAAATAGCAAGTCACGTTTTCTGTTTTTCCACCGTCATATTTTGCAAGGGATCAATTTACTAATTCAGTCACCCGAATCCATCCCCTTCCAGGGTTTATGAATTATTAGTATTATCTCCATGAAAAATATGATCGTAACTAATTGTAATACAAGTTGTATCAATATCAGGAGCTTATTTTTAAAAGAAATATTAATATTATTATAATAAAAGCTAATATGGTATATTAATAATGAATGTAAACCTACGTATATGTATGCACAAAAGTATATAATACATTTTTTTTTCTCCTATTAAAAAGAAAATTTGTAGATAAGTTTTTGTTTTCCCGACCCATCAATATATTTCCATATAAATAATGATCTTCTAATAAAAGAAGCAAATATTCACAATTGTTTTAATCAAAAGAGCAGTTCCATGTGTTTATTAATATTTTACAAAGAAAGTAAGAAGTATTAAAAATATTTGACGTGTATTTTTAAGTCATATAAAATATGTATAATAATATAATATATGATTTCACCAAAATATTCAGTATATTTGTATATTTTACATTTAATAATTCCATTCCCAATCAAATCAAATAAATTTTGAAAATATTTTTTATGTAATTAATAATCAACTACAACAAATTCTATACCCCTTTTTGCTAATATTGAGATTTAATAATCCATTAAAATATGTATAAATTAAAATTAAAATGAGTGCATAAAATATTCATCACCTTTTTTATCATTATTTTAATATTATATTATTTTGATACACAAAACGTCTAATCTATTCTACATTTAATCAATAGCTTTAAAATGATGGAATAAAAAAATCCAAAATTCAAAAGTCAAAAGTAATCCTGTTAGTGGTGTAATGTAAAAACCATTCCGCTGCTAAAGTAGTTTTCTCCATCTTAATTACATTTTCTGGTCTTAATTATTTCCTGGGCAAGATTTATTTAAAAATAATATATAAGCATCTGGATTAGTTCAAGGTGGATCTGAAATATTAGTATTCAAGCGTGTTTCAGGCAAGAGGGAATTCTTTCAGAAAGTGCACGTTCATATTAATGGATCAAGAAATACATAATTTATATATCGATGGGTCAGTGGATAATGTTTATATAATTGAATTTTAAAGAACACAATATGAAATTGTCTTTAATAATATTTTTCTAGAACAAAGTTACAGACAATACAAAAATAAAAATGATAAATAAAAGGTTTAAGTATATAAAAATAAATTAAAGTATTATTTAAAAATGTTTATATGTATAAAATGTATTTACACATGTATAATGTATACAAAATAAAATGAATTCAAAATATAGTAAGATGTGAGAAGCAATTATTTATATAAAGTCAGTCTTAAGCAAGCCTTGTAGCTGGCAGAATTGGTGGAAAAGAGTTCATAATCAAAATACCTGCCAGGTGATCTGCCAGAACTCTTTTCCACCAATTCTTTCAGCTACAGGGCTTTTTTCAGAGCTACTTTATATTAATGATTGCTTCTCGCAACTTATAATATTAAATATTATATATATATATATATATATATATTAATATATATATAGTAATAGTATATATATATATATATATATATATATATATATATATATATATATATATATATATATATATATATATATATATTTATATACATATTGTGTACATGTGAGACAAAGATACATTTGTCACCGAAGTTCTCGTATGACCTGATTTTACCGCTCGTACTGTTTATCTGTCACTTGTCGATCTTTCTAACAACATTTTTATTTAACAACAAGTTGCTGACAAATAATATGTCACTATGTTAACAATTTACTTGAACATGAGGATATTTTTGTAAGAAAAATCTTGTTGCTCTTAATTGTCATATTTGTGAAGTATATGTATAATATGCGCATGTAGCCGGCCATGAAAACAATACACATGACATATCTATAGATATAAGTATAAATGCACCAAGAAAAATGACAATAGGATTGAATTAAGACGATTGAACATTTCCAAACTACGTTAGCACATTTACTCGTGGTAAAGTGATAAATCTGGGCAAATATACGAAGAAAAAATAATCAGTTTTTAGAGGAGTTCCAGTAAAATCCCCTGCCTTGTCAAATTCATCAAAGCCCCTACTTTTTGTTCTCCTTTCCAAATGACAATTACGATTTCGACGATAGTCCAATATTTATTACAGTTGTAAAAATACAACGCGGCATTCAGCAAAAATAACATATGTAACGTTTAGTATTGATTAAAAAGCGAATCTCACGGACATTATAATAGAACAAAAAAAAGGTTGCTTTACAAAATACCTTCAATCTAAAACGTTAAAAGTTGTGAAACTGGCAGAGACCTTAAGGTGGAAAACTTTGACAGCAGTAGGTCGAAGAGGAGGAGTTATATAACTAAAGTTAAATACAGAGTTAACTAGTGATAGCAATGAGTATCGGCAATTTAAATAATATTCATCAATATTGTTAATTTGCAATTATAACAAAATGAGACTAGAGAGACTTAACATTCAATACATATATTTGTCATTTTTGTCAAACCCAAAGTATTTTTCTAATTGAAACAATCTGTAATTCTTAATCTAGGAATTTAATACCATAATTGAAATTTGAATACCGACTGAAATATTCTATTGAATTTCTTGAAAGCCAGAGACAATATTAATATTATAATTAATTGGTAGATCAATATTATATTTAATTGGTATTCGTGAAATAATTTTATATCGAATTTCAAATTTTAAAAAATAATATTAAAAAGTCTTAAAAATATGATGCATTTTTTAACTAATAAATAAATAAATAGTAATCTATACATATTTAAAAAAAATATATATTTAAAAACTGTAGTATAAATATTTATTTTAAATTAAATTTATTGATAATCTTCAGTAATATAACAAATCAAGTAAAATAAAAATATTTTATAAAGCTTATATTTTTAAATTAAATTAAGGTATTCCAAATATAATTGAGACTAAATTTTAAATAGTTAATTATTTCATAATTTACACGAAACCTATACAATGTAATTATTTTCTTAATCCCACTACAATTCCATCAGAAAAAGTTCAAATAGTGTGTCTTTATTGTAATATTTTGGTGTAAATATTTAATTTATTAATAAGATTGTGACATAATATATTTTTAAATAAGCTTTTGGTAAACATACAACTTGGGTTACAATTGCTAGAATTGCATATTGAACTTAAAAAGCATGCAAATTTAATTCGATGTAATTTATTGTAAAAGCCAGTCGCATACACTCGAATGCATTTTATTTAAGTGTTCATATAATATTATTTGTAGAACAGAATTACTTGTGTAGCTTATTTAATATCATATGTATTGTTTTATAACACAATACTCAATTTATAGAGCCACTCTTTTTGTGGTTCATCTAACACATAATAGATAAAAGCCTTCAGCAAATGTCCCTTGGCGATAATGAAAACAACGATGCAATTTGGATCCTATTCCCTTACAAACAGAATATTAGATGAATGTGATCAAGCTGTTTGTATTTGGGTCATTAGTGTATATTAAAATATATTATCTTGTTTGGAATGAAGCCTCAAATATTCATTGGTAAAAGATAATATGAATTTTGCTAGTTACCATTTCCAAAAGAATTTATAAATTATTTATAAAAGCAATATCATTATCATCTTCAAAATTATTAACATGAAACTGTTAAAAGTTCAGTATTATTATATATTTTTAAATATATTGTTGATATAACGGATTCTCTTAAACCTAAGTTTTAATATTTTAATATGAAAATATCATAAATTCATCTTATTGACCTGAATTTTTTGAACTTTTACTCAATTCTATGTGAGCCTTTCATATATTTCAATCAAACCTCAGTTAATAGAGTGAAAAACCAGAATTTCAACTGCTCACTGTTGTAAAGCACTGTGCGGCTTACATTTTTATTATATCGGTTTATTTTGTGGTAAACTGGATTATTCTATTTAAATTTGCATTAAAGTGTATAGTTAATGTATTAGAACTGTAGATATACATCATATAATATTTTGTGAAAGTATCATAGAGTTGAAATAAAATAATATAAAGGAAATCGCTGCAGAGCTCGAATACGTCAAAGTACTTCTTTACACCCACTTGCATTTTATTTTATTCAAACTCCACTTTACTCCTTTTTAAAAAATGTTACAAAAAAAACCCTTTGAACATTTTAAAAGAGATTATTTGTCGTAAAAATAGACATTCTCAAATAGAATGAAGAAAAATCGTTAGTTTTATATTTACATACATATACGTTTAGATCTAAGAATATACGAAGGGTTAAGTTACTTAATAATTTTTTATTAATATTATTTGTGTGAAAAATCTCATCAAATTGTAGGAAAGATAGAAAGCCATTTCGAAACTCGTTGCGGTTATTGATTTTAATTGCATCCAAAACTAGTTTAATTGGGACGCTTCGCACTTTTATATACGTATATATTTATTTATTTTTATATTAATAATTGAACAAAGCTTAGTGTTGCAATAAAAGTGTCTGATCTACGTGACTGTGGCTTTCTTGACAATAAAAGGAAAGGGGTGTAAAAAGTGTGGGGTAGTTTCAGACACCACTACAAGACATACACTTCACTACCCTTTCAGTACTTGCAATTTAAACACGCTCAAATCAATAAATAAATAATCAATATTTTATATTTTATACGAGAAAAATATAAATTATAATAGTATATATTTTTTTTCATACAAATCTAATGAATCGAAAAAAAAAAAAAAAAATGAATCGTTTAAACTAGATTTTTTTTTATTTGTAATTTATATGCAATAACAGCATATTATCAATGGAAATTAATATGGTTGCCCCTGATAAGTGAGCAAAATGTGGAATTTATTAGCGTACAAAATAATTTGTCTAAAAAGTACAACTAGTATATTTTTATTCCGTATCACAATTTGCATTTAATTTTATTAATTTCACACTCTTTTCTTTATATGAATCCGTCTCGTTTCCGCATAGAGCGCAATGGATCGTATTCCAAACGAAGGTAGTATATGATTGTAACATTACACATAAAACAGAGCATATAATTCCATAAGTTCCAGTATAACAATTTAAATATTTTATAATTTAATAAACTAATCTTGAAACGAATTCGTCGAACAAGTATTTTTTTAATTGAGGTGAATTGGGACAAGTGTGTGATTTTTTTATTGATAAAATACTGTCCCAATTCACCCCATTTTTATATATATTTTAAAAGCGTTTAGGGTAGATTTATAATCATTATTTAATTGTTAATAGTTCTAGCGATGAATTAACAAATTTATTCATGCTAATATATTTTTTAAAGGTACACAAACGTTTATATTTAAAAAATAATATATTTACCATTGTTTTGAGTTCAGATTCCAGGTGTTATTTAATATAATTTATCAATCACAGGATTTTTTTTGTTGTTGTTGCACAGTATAATATTAAAAATACATTCACAGCACTGTATTGTGAGTATTTAAATATGTTTTTAATGAACAATGTGAGCCGATGTTTCCTTGACAACGTCACAGAGTTGACTGCCTCCCTTATTCCAGCAGAGCCTTAGCCATCAGTGTGCGAGAGGGATGACGATATGCGGGGGTGCGTGTGTGCGAGCGAGACTCACCAGGTCACAGCATCCCCGTCCGATGTAGGGTTGGGAAATATTTTCACTGTTATTAATTTTTTGCATCATATTAAATGCGTGTTTAGTTCAAGTGGATCAAGTGGCTAAAAACATGAGTTACCTGGCAAACATTATACTGTAAACATCTCTCTTCATATCTTCAGTTATAATTCACAGTAAAATGGGTAAATGCATTGTTACTACATGTCATATGGACTCAAACATACACTCAAATACATCTAGCCTCACTTTTTACCAAACACTACTTCTTTAACATGTTTAATCGCCATAGTATTGTCACAAGCGCTCTCAGTGGTCACTAGAAATGTGTTGAGTGAGGAAGACACACTTATGCCTTTATCGAATAGGAGAGAAGAGTGCAACAATACACGGGCTACACGAATTAATTATTATTTATTTATTTTTTATATCTTTGACATGAATATTCATATTTATACATCACATTTATTAATAAATGTTATTCTACCCCCGAGTCACTGTAACCACATTATTTAATTCATTAAACCCAGCACAGAATCCCTTTAATTATTTCAACAAACGTTTACATTATACAGGGTGGACTTGAAATAATTCAGAATATTTTTTGATATGTTTAACATGTAGGCCCCGTTTTTTCAATGCTTAGTAAATATATAATAGCTTATTTACTGAAGTCATCGATACGTCTATATATCAAGATGGCGGACCAAGTAGACGAGTCTGATTTCTCGATAATTCTTCATAGAAGTGAACTTTCCTCTTCATTGCTATTGTTTAAATACTGTTAATCACCTTCATTGTGGTGCGATTCATCTGCTTATTCCGCCATCTTGTTATGTATACATGCAGTTGTATGGCCTGCTAATATATCAATGGTATCGCACCCACTAAGCTACTACAAATTACTTGAAATTATCCATTATTTATTGGGGTAACAATATTTTTTTGATATATAAATTTTACATAATATATTCATTCATTATTATAACCAAAGATTCACAAACTGTCATAATAAATGAAAAAAAATATACGAAAAAAAATCTTAGGCC
>JAGTTH010005451.1:0-108825 GCA_022606485.1 Agraylea sexmaculata
CCGGAGGTTGCACTACATTTTGGGTGGGTTTTTCATTGCGATTTAACTTTAATTTAAATTTTTTTGGATCTCTTTTCGTGAAAAATGATGAAATTGATTGCTGATTTTGATCAATCTAGGGGAAAAAAATAGTTTTCAAAAACATCAGTATTTATTTAGAAAGTATTTTAACAAAACCTTTTTCTTTTTACTATTCATTGTGAAATTTATAAGCACATAAAAATTAAACGATCGAAAATATATCACAGGTACTAAAACAAGCTTCTTATAAAATGTAAACAAAACAAGGTTTTGAACGCTGTCATATCATGACAGCTGTTTTACCGCAATTTTTTTTCGATATGTATTCATTCTTCGTGATAAATAAATACAAATTATGAACACATACTATTTCATAATTAGATTTTCTATTTATTCTTATTCTTTTATTAAGTCTGCTAGTTTGTCGTTGGAATGATAATAATAATCAAAATAGGTATTATACTACTAAAATTTTTTAAAGAAGCGAGATTGTAGCGTGTGAACAAATATAGGAGTAAAAAAAACTAAAAAATGTTTAATAACAAGTACATACAATATTGATTTAAGGGGTAAGTTTTTATTTTTTCATGATTTAATAAAAATACATGTTTTATATTGCGGTTTTTATATTATTTATTAAAATTTAATAAAAATGTAGCAAGAGCCATACATTATTTGATTTACAAGTAGAAATATAAAAAGGGTGTACATAATTTTAAAATTGAAAAGAAATTACAATGATTTTTTTGTGTTCAGTACATATCAGGCATCACTCCATACCAATCCACAATTGTTTTGTCTCTCCAGACATATGAACCCCTAAAATCAGGTGGGGCATCTAAAGCGAGAAAAGTGGAGCTTCAGCTCCTTGCTCTATGGTGAGAAGACCCCTGATGAAGTCATATCTGTATCTACATATCCTGGATGGACACAATTAATTAGATAATTGATCTCCGTACATTCTGTCTTGAATAATGGTCAAAGCGCTGATAGCAACTTTAGATATGACATAGGCGCTGTTTCAGCCTTCTTCGACATTGGTTCCTTTTGCCGCGGCATCTACAAAGTCAGCAACGACTTGGATCAGTCCTTCAATGGTCAGATTCGGGTCACCGATCTCTCTCGTGTGTTGAGTTGGAATTTGAGACAAATGACCGCAAGAGCTAGACAGATGAATAACTCCGATCGGTCTCAAAAGTGGAAACAGCGCATCGCAGACATGGAGAACATCGGTAAAGTTTATTCTGGTTGTTTCACTCGCTTGTACGTTGAATGGCTCCTTGGTATTACTTTTAAAAGCTATAGCGGCGTTATTAACGGATTGATTCCACCGTGTTCTTTTTTTTATGAATTCAGCAAACGTAGCAATACTATCTCCGTTATCGACATCGAGCTGGTGAAATTTTGGTCGCAGACCTGCTCTTTCAAGAGTTTAACTGCAGCTAAACCCTTTCTTCGTACGAGCAGTCAAGTATACCTCTCCTGGAAATCTTTGACATTAATCCTTTTACTATGGCAAAGCCGATATTTATTGCCACCGGTCACTACAGCCACTCCGACTTCTTCGCTCATATCTGTAATCAAATATTAAAGTAATTTTAGAATAGACAGGAAAACCAATGAAAGAACAGAAGGAAAACCTTATGACATGTGTCGAACTTTCGTTTCGACAAATTTCCGAGATTGATTAATTATCTGACTGTCTTATGGACTTAGGACGTTATCTGGAATATTTGTTCTGGGATGGATTAAATGGAATTATTAAAAGTATCACACCTGATGGCGACGATGTTGACAAGTAGACGTCAAATACAAATGGCGCGCTCCACTGGCAACTACTGTAGCCCATAACAATGCATATTTATACTTGCAACTCAACAGGCTTTCGTATTAATATTTTAACAGTAAATATTACATTACAGCTGTACATTTTCATTTATTTTCAAAATAGATTAACTATTTTTTACTTTTGAGCAAGAATAAAGGATCTTAATTGAATAAAATTGATTTTTTAAATGTTTTTTTTTAACAGAAATAGTAAAATGATTCTTTTGTTGGATATTAAATAAAAAGAACTTCGTGAGTATAGATTTGTTTTAAAATAATGAAGATGGTCGCTATGTATGGTTGATTCGCAACGCCTACCGGACGGCCGGATATAGGGCGTGCGAGTAGCCGGCGACGCGTCCTAAAAGCTGTAAATATTATTCCCGGCGATTACAGCAGCCACCGCCAGGATCCTGCAGTGCACGCGGCGCCAGCCGGGAGAGCCCCTCAGCCACTGTCCTGCTGTCCTGGTAATCTGCTACACGCGCCGCCCTGCCTGTTCTTCCTGCGCTTGCCCGCTTACCGCCCACCGCCCGCCACTGTCCCGCTGTCCACTCTCCTCAGCAGGCCACGCCCTCTCTACCTCCCGCCCTCCGCCCCAGCAGCCCTAAGCCCCACCTCCCGGCCGCCAGTCTCCATGACAGATGTCAAGTGTCAAATGTCCGGGTGTTTCCCACTTGTCGCCTGTCAGTGCCCCGCCCCCCACAGCTCCTGGCCGCTCCCCGCCCTAAAGACTGACAGCTAGTGTCAAGTGACTGTCCCAGTGACCCCACACAAGCCCCGCCCCCGGTAGTGATGACCTCGTGCACTTGTCAAGTGGTGGTCCACCTAGTGCTGTCAGGCCATCTTTGTCTTGAAGTTTTCTTTATGCATAATTCCATTATTATGGTTCAATGTCAATTGTCTCTAGTGCAATTATGTTGAGAAGCCATCATAATTACTTTTGTATTCATTGTTTGATTAGTAATGGACGCCTTTTTATATTGTGCAATATACCGAACAATATCAACAAATCGACTGGCCGAAAGCAATTATCTATAAATTAAAAGATTCAAACACTTGATTATGTTTATATTGACATAGCGCAATTACATTTTTTTAATTCTGTACTCACAGCGGTGGTTTGTTTTAGTGAGCTCAGATGCACGATGAATAACTACGAAGATCGGACGATAGATCACAAGCAGTCCGGATGGACGGAGAGGAGGCAGACCTGTAGTTCAGGGCAATGGCCTCCTCTCAATTACATGGGTATGCCGAGAGAATGTAATGACAACAGCACAACTGGTTTTATTTTTCATTATTTATATCATTAAGCTCCCAAACATTCTATAAATCAAATTGAATACATATAACCCATCTAAATTTCTAGTACTATTTCAAACAAAAATACGGTAAAATTTTAACTCATTATCATGTGGAAATATTTCCAATTTTCACCACTATAAATTAAATCACATTTTTATAAATATACATTTAGCAATAACTGCTTATAAATCACATCCCAGTAATTTAAACCCTACTATAGTTTTCAACATTATTTTTTCCCTACTTAGTGAAACCACTTAAATTGAGAAACAATTATTCGGTATTTATCTTCACATAAGCATTCAAGTCACCGTAAGATGTTGAAAAACACTCCCTATCAATATTTGTAAATGAATAATTCTTCTTATTAATTGTCCATTATTGAATATACAAAATATCCATTTTAGGTTTATTTATTTGAGAATTAATGTATTAATTACTGTTTGAGGATCATTTTAGTTTACTTTATTCCAGATAATGGTCACCAGATTGCATATCAACCATATGCAGGTGCATATAATGCCCACTATGTACCCGCCGAAGTTCCGTTCGGTGGTTACGGTGGAGGGGATGTTAGTTATACAGCTCGAGGTTTGTCATATGTACCGCACCTCCTGCGGCTCATCAAGTATATCCAGGCCCACCTTCACAACCTGTCTCTTCCGCCGCCTTCAGTCTACAGCAACAGCAACTCAACAAATATTTGCATGTTCCTTATGACCAACAATCTGGCAGGGGACCCCTGCCGGCTGCACCATCGCCCACAACACCACCACAACAAAGCCTGGCCAATGCAACCTCTCCAAGTAATAAATCAATTACATATGTGTATCAAATTATGTATTTATTTTTAATCTAAAATGTTGTTTTCTTCGAACAGCAACCTCCCGAGCAGTTGATGAAGCAGCAAGATTTGAAGGTAAAACAGGAAGTCAAAGCTGATCCAGAACCGCCCGGCCAACCTGTTTCGATGAGGCAGTCCGATCCACAAAGTTCCAACCCGGTTTGTTTAATTTCCATTATAAAAAAAAATAACAAAAGAACAAGATGCATTATTTTAAATTTGTATGCGTAGATGGACGCAGATCCTTCTACACAGAATGCCATGAATGATGAACCACCTAAAATCCAAAATAAAAACCGATCTTTTTAAGGAAAACGAAGTTGCCCAACAAAGACGAGGTGTGATCACTGAGAGCGGAGAAATCGAGAAGTTACCGTCAATGGGTTCGTATAAATTTTTATCAATCGATATTCAATTTGGGAGCGTTCATAATTTTTTTTATTTCATTTTAAATAGAGAGACTCAACGATGATCCCAATAAAATGTTATCCAAATCAGGTATGTTTGTCTATTATGTACTGAAGTATATATTATTTAAATATAATTTAACAATACCTTTCTTTTTTTTTATATAGATCCTTCCAAAATAGGTGAATCAATCGGATCCCACAATTCTTCAGGTTTGTTTAATATTTTTTTTTATTCTTTATTTTGGATTACATTATTAATATTATTAAATTTATAGATCCCATAGCACTCGATGGAGATAAGCACAGAATATCTGAAAGCGGAATTCCATTAGACAGTGTCAACTTAAACAAATTCCAAGTGTTAGTATTTTTCCATGATTTCAATTTCGCAAAATTTAAAACATTCTTTTGATAATCAATTTTTTCAGATTGTACTTAAATATTATCTCAATAATTAATTTTTCCATTTAAACTACTCGAAAGATAAAAATATAAACAAATTATGTAGAATGTCTATATTTTTATCTTTGTTGGAGTAGTATACTTTGTTTTAGCACTGAATAAATATAAACTTAAATCATTGGCCCGATCTAGATTCAGATTTGTTGGGATTGTATATGTAAATTTCATAATATGTTTAGTTTCATCTAATTTAAATTAATTGGTGTAAGTTCATCATCACATTGTAATATCATTTTGTGTTTGTTGTAAATGTTTTATTGCTGCTACATCTGGTCGTTGAGTGAGCGCAAAACAAGGAGCGCCTACATATATTAAATAAGTAAGAAATTTGATATAATAATGTAATTTATAAAAGTACGGTCGAACTTCGATAAATGAGAGTTTAAGATTTATTTTTGCAATTAATAAAACTTCCTCACCTGAGAGTCATCAATTATCCATGTTCGACTGACTTAGTAACCGAAACAAATACGCATGCACCTAATTTATATTGAGAAAATAACTAATATTATTAGTTTTGTAATCGTTAATCTGTAGGCAGAAAATTGAATTAATCTGTAGTAATTTTTATTATGACAGTCAAACTCGGTGTGCTTTTTTACTTTTGTATTGTATTGATATTTTTTTTTTTATATATTTACATCTTTTTTTTCAGTTTTGACAAATCTGAATCTTCGTCGAGCTCCGATGATGAAAGAAAAATACCCAATGATATCTATTTTGGCACTCCCGATATTTCGACTTGCAGGCCTAATCTCGGTACACCTGGTCTCACACCGATAAAGCCGATCCCAGGTATGCCCATCACTCCCGGAGGTACTCCAGGTGTTGAAGTCAAGAAAAGAGGTAGACCGAAAGGATCCACCAACAAACCAAAGCCCCCCGAAGTGTTGGCCATGAAAGCAATGGTGTGTATTTATTTATAATGGTATTTTTTTAATAGATTAGATAAATAAATTATTTGTTTGTTATAAATAGGGTGTAACGCCAACTGGATTGCCACGGCCGCAAGTAGGAAGACCTCGCGGCGGAGGACACAGTGGAAGTTACATGCATGGAATTCGGCCTTTCAAGAGAGACTTCTCCGGAATTCGATTCAGGAGGTAATGTAGCAATTTTAGTACTATTTTTAAATTTCAAGATATCATGTATGCATAGTTGTAAATAAATTCTAGTAAATAAAAAAATCTATACAAAATGGGTAATGATTGATAAATAAAATTTGAGGCGATGGAGTGACGACGGTTTGGATTCATCACACATACCAAATGAGGTGTTTTTCGGAGATGTTCCTGTCTCCATGGAGGTCTTATTCAACTACTACGATGCAAATGCCGAGAGAGAGAAAACTGCTGGCTCAAAAACAAGTGTGTATCATTTTTGTATCTCTTTAAAAATCCAAATCATTGCTCTACAGCCCTTCATGGGTCCTGAGGTTTTCTTTATTTTCAATTTCCGTCATAATTTTTTGTTTCTTCCAAATTCTTAAAACTTTTTTTATTAATTTTAATTTTCCTAATTCAGGCCCAAGGAGGATCTGGAAATGTGACTTTGGTATATTCCTCTCTTCTGACAGCTCAGATGATGATGATAGTGATAGTGATTCAAGTGACACTGATCCTAATCAAGTGGTATGATTTTTATTGAATCTCGGTCAAAAAATATATTCATCAGCAACAGTCAGCATAGTTAGTTATAGTGGATACAGACATTCTATAACCAGAGCCTCTACCATAGCATTAAACGGAGCAATTTAAAATGTGTTTTGATCATTGTGTGTTAATTCTTTTAAATTATTTCATTTTAGGCCGGTGGGTTGATGAAAGACGTCCAGGCAGGCCGCGAGGTTCAAAAACAATAAATCGTCGTTCGGATGGACAACGGCATGTCAGGTTCACACAGTCCTGGCGACAAACCACCCGGAATCACCGAGATGAAGCGATTCAAAGCTGGCAGGCGTGGATTTCGACTATCAAAAGCTTATCGAAGGTAGTAAGTTATTTTTATCATGAAATGAAAATATCACAAACAAGAAATTAATTTTGTCGTGAAACATTTAAAGGTGCTACATCGAATAAAAGGAAAGGTCGGTCGTCTCTTGGCTCTTCTGAGGAAAAGGATTGGAAGGGGAACCCGATGATTTATCAAATGCCGTGCTTTATACGATGGACCACCACCGAGACGTCGTGGACCAAAACCCGGTACCAAACGCACACCCAAACCTGAGAGAGAGAGAGAAAATTAAAATCACCTCCAGGTGATCATCAAAACTTTATTCTTTTAAATTAAACAAGCATTTATTAAAATATTAAGTGAATGTAGAAGATATAATATAAATTTGATCCCCTTGTTATTTAGATAAATTAATATAAAATAAATTTTTGTGTGGTGTGAATCTTAATGTAAATGTTAAGAGTATAATATCGTTCTAACTTTTTCTGTTTATTTACAGAAATCGACGAGGGATCAGAAGAAGAGTGACACGAGGCAAACGTCAGGAAACCTCGTCAACGCATAGTCATATCATCAGACGAAGAAGATTCGCCTCTGATCACTGAAAATGATACGCTAGATCCGTCAAACGTGATCTGTATTGTATGTTTGCGTGTGTTGGATTGTCATGTGTGCGTATTTGGAGAACACTGCACCGGGTGTCAATGATGAAGATAATAAACGTGGATTGAATCCGATTTGTCAGAAGCTTGTATAGAAGCTACGATAAACAATTGTAAAAATATTCCATGTTTAGACTAATGATATATATTAGGAAACATAGATTATATTTCATTCTTATATTTACATTTTATATTCATACATATATTTTTTCCATTCTATGAAATTGATGGAGTTTTAAAAAGTTTTATGTACATTTTGGGTAAACAAAAAAGGCGAATAAATACAATGACTATTGATAAATTTGAAACAATAAATTGAATGTGCCATTCACATATCTTACCTTATTAGACAGTAGTTTGAACCGTTGTTCAATAGCACTTTTCTCATACAGGTGTATGTTCTTTTCGTGTTAGGGTTTATCCGGAGGCCTCATACGGTCCTTCACATTTATATGTAAATATTTGGCTAATGCTTTTGCTGCAACCTCTTTATTTTACTGGAGAGGCGGAGATATCTTTTGTCTGAGACGAGAACTATTCGTGTTCATAGATGTGGCTTAATATTATTAAATAGTTAGATCACCCAGTTGCGAAATCAAAATCAAGTGGTGGACATTTCATTCATTAATTATTTAATTGCGTGAGCGTAATGTATGTATATTGTAGATTTCATTAAAATAGACTTAACTCGACTCTCCAATCTCAATGGGAGAAAAAAAAATGAATGTATTTTTGTACGACAATCGAAAAATTTTACCTTGTAAATCGTGTTATTGTCGCTGATGCTTTGTTTTATTTTATCAGTTCGGAATGTAGTGGAAAAAAAAATTATATTTTGTTTGAAAGGATTTAATTTTTATATATTTCTATATATACATATAGGGTTCGTTTTTTTTTATAATTTTTTTTTGTGTACTGTGTTTCCACTTGCTATTCAAGTATGAATGATTTTTAAATAGTTAATGGTTTCTATACATAATATTATATGGAATAAACATATAAACGTGTTTATGTATTAAATAGAAGAAATTGGTTTTTCGTAGTGATGTGATTAGTGTACGATGAAAATCGCTGTCCTCCTTTGGACGATTGTTCCTAAATATTTGAAATGATGATGATAAAAAAAATAAAATAATTAGTACACAGTACATAATATGATATTTATGTATGGGAAAATTGTGGAATTGTAAATGGAATAAAAATATGTTTTATGTGAATTTTCGGGGGCCTGTTCAAATATTAGACGTCTTGTTTGTTTATATCGAATCATACCGACACCACCGATATTTAAAAGGCCAGATAAGTGGATGATAAATATTTAGATGGTGGACCAAGCAGAGACAACACTAATTGTCTTGTTCACACTCGTCTGCTTGGTCAGGCATATTGATATTTATACATCCAGTTGTCTGGCTTTTTATCGGCGTTAACGATCGTACTCATTTCACCGAAGCAGCTATATTATCAATATTATTACTTTCCTCACCCGCTTCATTAATAACCGTACGCTTGCACAATATACAATATGTGTGTTTAGAATTTGAACATGATTCAAAAGACATTACATTTTAGTTGTTTTTAATTATTCTGTTCTCGGAACACGCATACAAAGAGTGCATTTCTTTTTGTTTTTATATACAAATATAGTGCGTAAGTGAAACTTCAGCATCCACCCCGCAGTCCGGTAAAGCAGTCGAATCCCATTTCACGCACAGCCTTAGGAGTGTAGCCTCGATGAATGCTAAACGGGACTCGATTCTCCTTCGACGGTGAATGCGTAGTTTATAAAGATGTGTTATGTATATTTAGGTTAAGGAGAAATTAAAACACCATGTATATTGTAATTAATAGTTTTATGTGGATGGAGATGTGAAAGTAGAGAAATAATATTCTCCGTACCGATCGCCGATTATATAAAATTGTTACGAAATAAATTGAAATCTGACAAATCGATTTATATGTAT
Organism: Agraylea sexmaculata; assembly: GCA_022606485.1. Taxonomy (NCBI): domain Eukaryota; kingdom Metazoa; phylum Arthropoda; class Insecta; order Trichoptera; family Hydroptilidae; genus Agraylea; species Agraylea sexmaculata. The sequence continues at coordinate 9,452 of JAGTTH010005451.1, forward strand.
GTTGGTCGGCAAGAAGACTGACGGGATTTTTAAAAAATGAGATATCGAGAATATATGTAATACGCATCCTCAAATATGATGCCATTAAATAAATAATATATTTTTTTTAATGTAAAAAATGCCATGTTATGTTAAAAAATGTTTGAGCTGCCTTGTGGCCCAGTGGTTAGTGTGATGAATTCGTGAGTGAGACTCTCGGGTTTGATTCACGGTGCCGGCAAAAATCGGTGTCCACTGATCTGAAGGACTCATTGCTGTAGTGGCCTGGGAAACCATCTCTACAATATTCTCCCGTAAGAGCAAAGGTGGCCTGGCCAATCCCTTATTAGGGAATCCCGTTAATAGGGAAGGAGTTACGGTATTTTTTTTTTAAATATCAATTATTTGTTTATTAAATATTTATAACCTTTTTTTTTAAATTATGAAAATCCAGTGGTATTTATTTATTTACATAATATTAGTTTGAGTCATTCTTCTTAACGCCTCCATGGCATTTTACATTAAAAAAAAAAGGTGGCATCATGTTGAGGATGCGTATTACATATATTCTTATCTCATTTTAAAATCCGTCAGTCTTCTTGCCGACCAACATACACTTATAAATCGATTTGTCAGATTTCAATTTATTTGTTATATAATCGGCGATCGGTAGAGAATATTATTTCTCTACTTTCATCTCCATCACATAAACTATTAATTACAATATACATGGTGTTTCATTTCTCCTTAACTTCAAATATACATAACACATCTTTATAAACTACGCATTCACCGTCGAGGAGAATCGAGTCCCGTTTAGCATTCATCGAGGCTACACTCCTAAGGCTGTGCGTGAAATGGGATTCGACTGCTTTACCGGACTGCGGGGTGGATGCTGAAGTTTCACTTACGCACTATATTTGTATATAAAAACAAAAAGAAATGCACTCTTTGTATGCGTGTTCCGAGAACAGAATAATTAAAAACAACTAAAATGTAATGTCTTTTGAATCATGTTCAAATTCTAAACACACATATTGTATATTGTGCAAGCGTACGGTTATTAATGAAGCGGGTGAGGAAAGTAATAATATTGATAATATAGCTGCTTCGGTGAAATGAGTACGATCGTTAACGCCGATAAAAAGCCAGACAACTGGATGTATAAATATCAATATGCCTGACCAAGCAGACGAGTGTGAACAAGACAATTAGTGTTGTCTCTGCTTGGTCCACCATCTAAATATTTATCATCCACTTATCTGGCCTTTTAAATATCGGTGGTGTCGGTATGATTCGATATAAACAAACAAGACGTCTAATATTTGAACAGGCCCCCGAAAATTCACATAAAACATATTTTTATTCCATTTACAATTCCACAATTTTCCCATACATAAATATCATATTATGTACTGTGTACTAATTATTTTATTTTTTTTATCATCATCATTTCAAATATTTAGGAACAATCGTCCAAAGGAGGACAGCGATTTTCATCGTACACTAATCACATCACTACGAAAACCAATTTCTTCTATTTAATACATAAACACGTTTATATGTTTATTCCATATAATATTATGTATAGAAACCATTAACTATTTAAAAATCATTCATACTTGAATAGCAAGTGGAAACACAGTACACAAAAAAAAAATTATAAAAAAAAACGAACCCTATATGTATATATAGAAATATATAAAAATTAAATCCTTTCAAACAAAATATAATTTTTTTTTCCACTACATTCCGAACTGATAAAATAAAACAAAGCATCAGCGACAATAACACGATTTACAAGGTAAAATTTTTCGATTGTCGTACAAAAATACATTCATTTTTTTTTCTCCCATTGAGATTGGAGAGTCGAGTTAAGTCTATTTTAATGAAATCTACAATATACATACATTACGCTCACGCAATTAAATAATTAATGAATGAAATGTCCACCACTTGATTTTGATTTCGCAACTGGGTGATCTAACTATTTAATAATATTAAGCCACATCTATGAACACGAATAGTTCTCGTCTCAGACAAAAGATATCTCCGCCTCTCCAGTAAAATAAAGAGGTTGCAGCAAAAGCATTAGCCAAATATTTACATATAAATGTGAAGGACCGTATGAGGCCTCCGGATAAACCCTAACACGAAAAGAACATACACCTGTATGAGAAAAGTGCTATTGAACAACGGTTCAAACTACTGTCTAATAAGGTAAGATATGTGAATGGCACATTCAATTTATTGTTTCAAATTTATCAATAGTCATTGTATTTATTCGCCTTTTTTGTTTACCCAAAATGTACATAAAACTTTTTAAAACTCCATCAATTTCATAGAATGGAAAAAATATATGTATGAATATAAATGTAAATATAAGAATGAAATATAATCTATGTGGTTTCCTAATATATATCATTAGTCTAAACATGGAATATTTTTACAATTGTTTTATCGTAGCTTCTATACTGCTTCTGACAAATCGGATTCAACCACGTTTATTATCTTCATCATTGACACCCGGTGCAGTGTTCTCCAAATACGCACACACATGACAACCAACACACGCAAACATACAATATTACAGATCACGTTTGACGGATCTAGCGTATCATTTTCAGTGTGATCAGAGGCGAATCTTCTTCGTCTGATGATATGACTATGCGTTGACGAGGTTTCCCTGACGTTTGCCCTCGTGTCACTCTTCTGGATCCCTCGTCGATTTCTGTAAATAAACAGAAAAAAGTTAGAACGATATTATACTCTTAACATTTACATTAAGATTCACACCACACCAAAAATTTATTTTATATTAATTTATCTAAATAACAAGGGGACCAAATTTATATTATATCTTCTACATTCACTTAATATTTTAATAAATGCTTGTTTAATTTAAAAAGAATGTTTTGATGATCACCTGGAGGTGATTTTGGAATTTTCTCAATTCTCTCTCTCTCAGGTTTGGGTGTGCGTTTGGTACCGGGTTTTGGTCCACGACGTCTCGGTGGTGGTCCATCGTATAAAGCACGGCATTTGTCATCATCGGGTTCCCCTTCCAATCCCTTTTCCCTCAGAAGAGCCAAGAGACGACCGACTCTTTCCTTATTCGATGTAGCACCTTTAAATGTTTCACGACAAAATTAATTTCTTGTTTGTGGATATTTTTCATTTCATGATAAAAAATAACTTACTACCTTCGATAAGCTTTTGATAGTCGAAATCCACGCCTGCCAGCTTTAAGAATCGCTTCATCTCGGTGATTCCGGGTGGTTTGTCGCCGGGACTGTGTGAACCTGACATCCGTTGTCCATCCGAACGACGATTTATTGTTTTTGAACCTCGCGGCCTGCCTGGACGTCTTTTCATCAACCCACCGGCCTAAAATGAAATAATTTAAAAAGAATTAACACACAATGATCAAAACACATTTTAAATTGCTCCGTTTTAATGCTATGGTAGAGGCTCTGGTTATAGAATGTCTGTATCCACTATAACTAACTATGCTGACTGTTGCTGATGAATATATTTTTTTGACCGAGATTCAATAAAAAATCATACCACTTGATTAGGATCGGTGTCACTTGAATCACTATCACTATCATCATCATCTGAGCTGTCAGAAGAGGAATATACCAAAGTCACATTTCCAGATCCTCCTTGGGCCTGAATTAGGAAAAATTAAAATTAATAAAAAAAAAGTTTTAAGAATTTGGAAGAAACAAAAAATTATGACGGGAAATTGAAAAATAAAGAAAACCTCAGGACCCATGAAGGGCTGTAGAGCAATGATTTGGATTTTTAAAGAGATACAAAAATGATACACACTTGTTTTTGAGCCAGCAGTTTTTCTCTCTCGGCATTTGCATCGTAGTAGTTGAATAAGACCTCCATGGAGACAGGAACATCTCCGAAAAACACCTCATTTGGTATGTGTGATGAATCCAAACCGTCGTCACTCCATCGCCTGTAAAATTTTATTTATCAATCATTACCCATTTTGTATAGATTTTTTTTATTTACTAGAATTTATTTACAACTATGCATACATGATATCTTGAAATTTAAAAATAGTACTAAAATTGCTACATTACCTCCTGAATCGAATTCCGGAGAAGTCTCTCTTGAAAGGCCGAATTCCATGCATGTAACTTCCACTGTGTCCTCCGCCGCGAGGTCTTCCTACTTGCGGCCGTGGCAATCCAGTTGGCGTTACACCCTATTTATAACAAACAAATAATTTATTTATCTAATCTATTAAAAAAATACCATTATAAATAAATACACACCATTGCTTTCATGGCCAACACTTCGGGGGGCTTTGGTTTGTTGGTGGATCCTTTCGGTCTACCTCTTTTCTTGACTTCAACACCTGGAGTACCTCCGGGAGTGATGGGCATACCTGGGATCGGCTTTATCGGTGTGAGACCAGGTGTACCGAGATTAGGCCTGCAAGTCGAAATATCGGGAGTGCCAAAATAGATATCATTGGGTATTTTTCTTTCATCATCGGAGCTCGACGAAGATTCAGATTTGTCAAAACTGAAAAAAAAGATGTAAATATATAAAAAAAAAAATATCAATACAATACAAAAGTAAAAAAGCACACCGAGTTTGACTGTCATAATAAAAATTACTACAGATTAATTCAATTTTCTGCCTACAGATTAACGATTACAAAACTAATAATATTAGTTATTTTCTCAATATAAATTAGGTGCATGCGTATTTGTTTCGGTTACTAAGTCAGTCGAACATGGATAATTGATGACTCTCAGGTGAGGAAGTTTTATTAATTGCAAAAATAAATCTTAAACTCTCATTTATCGAAGTTCGACCGTACTTTTATAAATTACATTATTATATCAAATTTCTTACTTATTTAATATATGTAGGCGCTCCTTGTTTTGCGCTCACTCAACGACCAGATGTAGCAGCAATAAAACATTTACAACAAACACAAAATGATATTACAATGTGATGATGAACTTACACCAATTAATTTAAATTAGATGAAACTAAACATATTATGAAATTTACATATACAATCCCAACAAATCTGAATCTAGATCGGGCCAATGATTTAAGTTTATATTTATTCAGTGCTAAAACAAAGTATACTACTCCAACAAAGATAAAAATATAGACATTCTACATAATTTGTTTATATTTTTATCTTTCGAGTAGTTTAAATGGAAAAATTAATTATTGAGATAATATTTAAGTACAATCTGAAAAAATTGATTATCAAAAGAATGTTTTAAATTTTGCGAAATTGAAATCATGGAAAAATACTAACACTTGGAATTTGTTTAAGTTGACACTGTCTAATGGAATTCCGCTTTCAGATATTCTGTGCTTATCTCCATCGAGTGCTATGGGATCTATAAATTTAATAATATTAATAATGTAATCCAAAATAAAGAATAAAAAAAAATATTAAACAAACCTGAAGAATTGTGGGATCCGATTGATTCACCTATTTTGGAAGGATCTATATAAAAAAAAAGAAAGGTATTGTTAAATTATATTTAAATAATATATACTTCAGTACATAATAGACAAACATACCTGATTTGGATAACATTTTATTGGGATCATCGTTGAGTCTCTCTATTTAAAATGAAATAAAAAAAATTATGAACGCTCCCAAATTGAATATCGATTGATAAAAATTTATACGAACCCATTGACGGTAACTTCTCGATTTCTCCGCTCTCAGTGATCACACCTCGTCTTTGTTGGGCAACTTCGTTTTCCTTAAAAAGATCGGTTTTTATTTTGATTTTAGGTGGTTCATCATTCATGGCATTCTGTGTAGAAGGATCTGCGTCCATCTACGCATACAAATTTAAAATAATGCATCTTGTTCTTTTGTTATTTTTTTTTTTATAATGGAAATTAAACAAACCGGGTTGGAACTTTGTGGATCGGACTGCCTCATCGAAACAGGTTGGCCGGGCGGTTCTGGATCAGCTTTGACTTCCTGTTTTACCTTCAAATCTTGCTGCTTCATCAACTGCTCGGGAGGTTGCTGTTCGGAAGAAAACAACATTTTAGATTAAAAAATAAATACATAATTTGATACACATATGTAATTGATTTTTATTACTTGGAGAGGTTGCATTGGCCAGGCTTTGTTGTGGTGTTGTGGGGCGTGATGAGGTGCAGCCGGCAGGGGTCCCCTGCCAGATTGTTGGTCATAAGGAACATGCAACATTTGTTGAGGTTGCTGTTGCTGTAGACTGAAGGCGGCGGAAGAGACAGGTTGTGAAGGTGGGCCTGGATATACTTGATGAGCCGCAGGAGGTGCCGGTACATATGACAAACCTCGAGCTGTATAACTAACATCCCCTCCACCGTAACCACCGAACGGAACTTCGGCGGGTGCATAGTGGGCATTATATGCACCTGCATATGGTTGATATGCAATCTGGTGACCATTATCTGGAATAAAGTAAACTAAAATGATCCTCAAACAGTAATTAATACATTAATTCTCAAATAAATAAACCTAAAAATGGATATTTTGCATATTCACAATAATGGACAATTAATAAGAAGAATTATTCATTTACAAATCATTGATATGAGTGTTTTTCAACATCTTACGGTGACTTGAATGCTTCTATGTGAAGATAAATACCGAATAATTGTTTCTCAATTTAAGTGGTTTCACTAAGTAGGGAAAAAATAATGTTGAAAAACTATAGTAGGGGGTTTAAATTACTGGGATGTGATTTATAAGCAGTTATTGCTAAATGTATATTTATAAAAAAAATGTGATTTAATTTATAGTGGTGAAAATTGGAAATATTTCCACATGATAATGAGTTAAAATTTTACCGTATTTTTTGTTTGAAATAGTACTAGAAATTTAGATGGCGTTATATGTATTCAATTTGATTTATAGAATGTTTGGGAGCTTAATGATATAAATAATGAAAAAATAAAACCAGTTGTGCTGTTGTCATTACATTCTCTCGGCATACCCATGTAATTGAGAGGCAGGCCATTGCCCTGAACTACACCGGGTCCGCCTCCCTCTCCGTCCATCCGGACTCGCTTGTGATTCATCGTCCGATCTTCGTAGTTATTCATCGTGCATTCGAGCTCACTAAAAACAAACCACCGCTGTGAGTACAGAATTAAAAAAATGTAATTGCGCTATGTCAATATAAACATAATCAAGTGTTTGAATCTTTTAATTTATAGATAATTGCTTTCGGCCAGTCGATTTGTTGATACGGTTCGGGTATATTGCACAATATAAAAGGCGTCCATTACTAATCAAACAATGAATACAAAAAGTAATTATGATGGCTTCTCAACATAATTGCACTAGAGACAATTGACATTGAACCATAATAATGGAATTATGCATAAAGAAAACTTCAAGACAAAGATGGCCTGACAGCACTAGGTGGACCACCACTTGACAAGTGCACGGAGGTCATCACTACCGGGGGGCGGGGCTTGTGTGGGGTCACTCGGGACAGTCACTTGACACTAGCTGTCAGTCTTTAGGGGCGGGGAGCGGCCAGGAGCACAGGGGGGGGGCGGGGCACTGACAGGCGACAGCGGGGAAACACCCGGACATTTGACACTTGACATCTGTCATGGAGACGGCGGCCGGGGGGTGGGGCTTAGGGCTGCTGAGGGCGGAGGGCGGGAGGTAGAGAGGGCGTGGCCTGCTGAGGAGAGTGGACAGTGGACAGTGGCGGGCGGTGGGCGGTAAGCGGGCAGCGCGGGAAGAGCAGGCAGGGGCGGCGCGTGTAGCAGAGTTACCAGGACAGCAGGACAGTGGCTGAGGGGCTCTCCTGGCTGGCGCCGCGTGCACTGCAGGATCCTGGCGGTGGCTGCTGTAATCGCCGGGAATAATATTTACAGCTTTTTTAAGGACGCGTCGCCGGCTACTCGCACGCCCTATATCCGGCCGTCCGGTAGGCGTTGCGAATCAACCATACATAGCGACCATCTTCATTATTTTAAAACAAATCTATACTCACGAAGTTCTTTTATTTAATATCCAACAAAAGAATCATTTTACTATTTCTGTTAAAAAAAAAAACATTTAAAAAAATCAATTTTATTCAATTAGATCCTTTATTCTTGCTCAAAAAGTAAAAAATAGTTAATCTATTTTGAAAATAAATGAAAATGTACAGCTGTAATGTAATATTTACTGTTAAAATATTAATACGAAAGCCTGTTGAGTTGCAAGTATAAATATGCATTGTTATGGCTACAGTAGTTGCCAGTGGAGCGCGCCATTTTGTATTTGACGTCTACTTGTCAACATCGTCGCCATCAGGTGTGATACTTTTAATAATTCCATTTAATCCATCCCAGAACAAATATTCCAGATAACGTCCTAAGTCCATAAGACAGTCAGATAATTAATCAACTCGAAATTTGTCGAAACGAAAGTTCGACACATGTCATAAGGTTTCCTTCTGTTGATTTCATTGGTTTTCCTGTCTATTCTAAAATTACTTTAATATTTGATTACAGATATGAGCGAAGAAGTCGGAGTGGCTGTAGTGACCGGTGGCAATAAAGGTATCGGCTTTGCCATAGTAAAAGGATTATGTCAAAGATTTCCAGGAGTGGTATACTTGACTGCTCGCAATGAAGAAAGGGGTTTAGCTGCAGTTAAACTCTTGGAAAGAGCAGGTCTGCGACCAAAATTTCACCAGCTCGATGTCGATAACGGAGATAGTATTGCTACGTTTGCTGAATTCATAAAAAAAGAACACGGTGGAATCAATGTCCTCGTTAATAACGCCGCTATAGCTTTTAAAAGTAATACCAAGGAGCCATTCAACGTACAAGCGAGTGAAACAACCAGAATAAACTTTACCGATGTTCTCCATGTCTGCGATGCGCTGTTTCCACTTTTGAGACCGGGAGCGAGAGTTATTCATCTGTCTAGCTCTTGCGGTCATTTGTCTCAAATTCCAACTCAACACATACGAGAGAGATTCGGTGACCCGAATCTGACCATTGAAGGACTGATCCAAGTCGTTGCTGACTTTGTAGATGCCGCGGCAAAAGGAACCAATGTCGAAGAAGGCTGGGGAAACAGCGCCTATGTCATATCTAAAGTTGCTATCAGCGCTTTGACCATTATTCAAGACAGAATGTACGGAGATCAAGGCTATCTAATTAATTGTGTCCATCCAGGATATGTAGATACAGATATGACTTCTCATCGGGGTCTTCTCACCATAGAGCAAGGAGCTGAAGCTCCACTTTTTCTCGCTTTAGATGCCCCACCTGATTTTAGGGGTTCATATGTCTGGAGAGACAAAACAATTGTGGATTGGTATGGAGTGATGCCTGATATGTACTGAACACAAAAAAATCATTGTAATTTCTTTTCAATTTTAAAATTATGTACACCCTTTTTATATTTCTACTTGTAAATCAAATAATGTATGGCTCTTGCTACATGTTTATTAAATTTTAATAAATAATATAAAAACCGCAATATAAAACATGTATTTTTATTAAATCATGAAAAAATAAAAACTTACCCCTTAAATCAATATTGTATGTACTTGTTATTAAACATTTTTTAGTTTTTTTTACTCCTATATTTGTTCACACGCTACAATCTCGCTTCTTTAAAAAATTTTAGTAGTATAATACCTATTTTGATTATTATTATCATTCCAACGACAAACTAGCAGACTTAATAAAAGAATAAGAATAAATAGAAAATCTAATTATGAAATAGTATGTGTTCATAATTTGTATTTATTTATCACGAAGAATGAATACATATCGAAAAAAAATTGCGGTAAAACAGCTGTCATGATATGACAGCGTTCAAAACCTTGTTTTGTTTACATTTTATAAGAAGCTTGTTTTAGTACCTGTGATATATTTTCGATCGTTTAATTTTTATGTGCTTATAAATTTCACAATGAATAGTAAAAAGAAAAACTCTGCAAAGGTTTTGTTAAAATACTTTCTAAATAAATACTGATGTTTTTGAAAACTATTTTTTTTCCCTAGATTGATCAAAATCAGCAATCAATTTCATCATTTTTCACGAAAAGAGATCCAAAAAAATTTAAATTAAAGTTAAATCGCAATGAAAAACCCACCCAAAATGTAGTGCAACCTCCGGAAGAGAAAAGAACGAGTGACGTTATAAATTCTTTTAAAAGAAAGCAAGAATGTGGCGATCATTTGGTGTCTCATAGTGAAAATAATAAAAATGAATCGTCTAAAAGGCCCAAGATGAAGCATGTATCTAGTAATACCCTTGATGATGAAATGGAAAATAAATTAGAGAAAGTAATAGATGAAACAGATAAATGTGAAATTTCTAAATCTCCTCCATTGTCAGAAGTCGTAAACACTATGGTAGAAGAAGAAAAACATCCTGCAGAAATTCATGATATCTTTTCTGATGATTGGGATGACTTTGATTCAAATATAAATAATGAAGTAGGTTTATAATTTATTCTCAATTTTAAAAGATTTTTTTTACTCTAAAAAAATATTTTAGGATGTATATGAATTAGATCTATCTATCTGGCAAAGGTGTGAAGTTGTATCATTAGAAAAAATAAATGATTATTCACTGAAACTTATTCTAAAATCATTAGAAAATGATAATAAAGCTAAATGTCTCGTAACAGGAGTGTGGTAAGGTTTTGTGTCGAGATATTAAATGTATTTTTTTTGTAACATGCCTTACAATGTTTAGGGCCGATTGCATTATAAACATTGGGGATATTTTATGCATAATTGCTGAAAAAAATACTAGCATGTGTGAGTTTCAAATTGATAATACCAGAGGAATGTTAGTCCATTGGCCCGACACACTAGTGTCTGGTACTGCGGTTGTTGGTTCATTATTTTGCAAAAGAAAAGCAATTTTGAGTGACAGATTCAAAGGGATCGACGGTGGTAATAAAAGTGTAAGTTTATAGTATTTTAATTATAATTTTTTTTAGCTTAACTTACAAAAAAGTGTTTTTTTCTAGATGGTTATAGGTTCATTAGTTCATGAACTATTTCAAACAGCTTTAAAAAATGGTATCACTGAATTAGATAAAATACGAATGAACTGTAGAGAATTACTCAAAAGTCCTGATACCGTTTATATGATGTATGATGCAAATATGTGTGAAAAAGAAACACTTGTTGAAATGATGAGTTTCGTACCTCAAATCTCTCATTTTGCGACGAAATATATGGTCAATAATAAAAGAACTACAAATCCCAAAAACAAGGTAAAACTCAATGATTATTGCTCTGAAATATTTGTATAAATGTAATATACTTTTAGACATCAGTAGCTGAAAATTCAGAATGGGACGGTGTGATAAATAAAATTGTGGATATTGAAGAAAATATTTGGTCTCCGAGATTGGGTTTAAAAGGAAAAGTGGATGTATCAGTTGAAGTCACTATCCACGATCGACGTACAAATGGTAATTTTGCATATTCAAATATTGTTTATTCATTACAATAATATATTAATTTATCACACAATTCAGAATCTATTAAAAAATACATGCCTTTGGAGTTAAAAACCGGCAAACAGTCTGCTTCAGCCGAACACAAAGGTCAAGTTATTTTGTATACCATGCTTATGTCTGCAATCAGAGATAATTCCACAGATGATGAAGTAAAAGAAGGACTTTTGCTTTATTTAAGGTATAAATTAAAAATGTTCACAAGTTTTTTCTCAATTGACCTGATATTTAAAAATTTTATAGAGACACAATAGGAATTCATCAAATATCATCAGGACATTCTGAAAAACGTGATCTTCTAATGTTGAGAAATCAATTGGCTTATTATTTAGTGATTAATAATAATTGGAAAAAGCTTCAGGACGTTGGAGACAATATTCCCATCACTGAATTACCCGAGCCCATAAATCATCACAGCGCTTGTGGTAAATGTCCATATTTAACCCTGTGCTCTTTATTTTTGAGGTATTTTCATTGCATTTATTAAGTAAATTAATGTATTTCTATCATTCCAATTTATTTTTAGCAAAGACCCTACAGTTTCTTTAACAGATAATCATCCTTTAATGAAACTTAAGTCTCAAGCAATCGGTCATTTAGAAGAAATTCATATTCGGTACTTCCTCCATTGGTGTCGTCTTATGGCACTTGAAGAATCAGAAAGATTAGAAGTTAGTAAATTAAGAGATATTTGGACGCTTTCAGCACAACAAAGGTAAATTGATTAACCACATGGTTTTGTCTTCATTATTGAATAATGATTTTTACAGAGAAAAGCGAGGAAAAGGCATCACTAATATGATTATAAATGGATCTGTCATTCAATATGGAGATAAATTTGAACACACATTCAAAAGACATCATTCATATTCAGGTAGAATTTTGTTTAGTTTGAAAAAGTATTTTTTTTACTGTTTTTTTTTTAACATTTAGAAACTTATCCAGATAAAAGTATAAGTGAATCATTACTTCAAGTTGGAGAGTCTGTTATTGTCAGTACTGAAAAGAAAATAGCAATTTCAGTGGGAACATTATCAGCAATCGATAAAATATCAGTTACACTATTATTGGATAGGTAATTATTTGAAATTTATAGTGTAATTTATATTTACAACCGTGATAATTTTTTTTATAGAGATTTGTCAAAAAGGAATAATGCTAATACAATTTTTAACTTGGATTTGTATGAGTCACAATCGGTGATGTCGCACAATTTAACAAATCTTGGAGTACTAATGGATGATACTGATCTAGCTCAAAAATTAAGAAGGTATTATTTATCATCTAAATGTTTACCAACTAATTTTCAAGTGTTGGACATTATTTCAGGTTGATAATTGAAAAACAACATGCCACGTTTTGTGAGAAATTACCGAGAGAAGTCGCCAATAAAGGAAAGGACATTATGAAAACGCTGAATACAGTACAGAAGCGGGCCATTTTAAAAGCTCTAACTGCCAATGATTATATTTTAATCAAAGGAATGCCCGGAACAGGTAATTTAAATATAATGACGACCTAAAAAATTATGATTTATTTTTTATTTCATTCATAATAAATTGCAGGTAAAACGCAAACAATAGCTGCACTTATTGAATTGTTGATTGCAATGGGAAAAACTGTTTTGGTCACTAGTCAAACTCACTCGGCTGTGGATAATGTTCTAGTTAGGTTGGGTCATTTTTTGTTATTTTAATCAATGATAAAACATAATAAACTGATGATAATTTTTAGATTAAAAGGTGAAAATTTGAACATTCTACGTTTGGGAGCTGCGAGAAGAGTCCATTCCCAAATCTTAAAGTATTCTGAATTTACCATAATGAAAGATGTCAAATCACCCTCGGAATTAAATAATGCATACTTAAAAGCTGTATGTAATTCTATGATATTTTTTGTGTTTCGTTTATAAAAATTTTTCTTTTAGAATGTTGTCGGTGTCACTTGTCTTGGAGCCAACCATACGCTTTTAATCAAGAAGACATTTGATGTTTGCATTGTAGATGAAAGCACACAAGTAAATAAATTTTATAAATATGTCTCTTACATTATAAATTTTTTTATTAATCATTACAGGTACTCCAGTGTTCAGTTCTCAGGCCGTTGTTTGCGGCTAAAAAATTCATATTAGTCGGTGATCCTGATCAATTACCACCAATAGTCAGAAGCAATAAAGCAAGGTATTAAATCAATCTAATACTTAAATTTTTTAATTTATTTTAATAGTATATATAATTCAAATTTAGGAGTTTGGGTATGGACGAGTGTCTTTTTACTCGTTTGGATGGAACAGAAGCAACACTCAGTCTAAACCTTCAATATCGCATGAACAGTTCAATAATGAGACTAGCTAATCTGCTCACATATAAGGGGCAATTAGAATGCGGAAATAATATTGTAAAAAATGCTACGATTAATATTAAACATTCGTCCGATGCAGGATTTGAAAAATGGATAAAAATTTGCATATCATCTGAACTTTCCGATTCTGTTGTTGTCATAGACACAGGTAACACTTTGAAATTGGTCAAAGATCATAAAGTAGACTCTGTAGGAAGTGAACAACAGAATTCAAACAATAATTGTCATAATCCTGGTGAAGCAGCGCTCGTTTTGCATTTAATATCGGCACTCGTGAAGGTATATCAATGTTTATATTAGGATTTATGTGGTGTATATTGATTATTTAAAAAATATCATAGATCGGTGTCAAGCCAGATGAAATTGGTGTAATCGCTCCATATAGAAATCAAGTGGCTTTAATAAAAAAGACATTGAGCAAATGTGAAAGATCTTCGTTTCACCGAGTCGACAGTGGCATTAGTGAAGATTTTTTGCCATCAAGTGCTGAAAATGTAGAAGTTAATACAGTGGATCAGTATCAAGGAAGGGACAAAGAAGTCATAATTTATTCTTGCACCAGAACGAGTGATATTGAAAAAATTGACAAAAAATCTAGAGTAGGTTTTCTTGTGTAATTTAATTGTTTGTAAATATTTATTTGGTGTAAAATTGTAGGAAAATGAAATCTTAGAAGATAAAAGACGTCTCACTGTTGCCATTACGCGAGCCAAACACAAATTGATAATTATTGGTGATGTCGAAACATTAAAATCGTATAAACCATTTGAACATCTATTCAGGGAATTGATTGATGGCGATTGCATTGATGAAAACTCTCGTTGGAATAATCATGTTTCTCTACCAAACATGGAAAAATCAACGGATTTCAAGTGGGATTATTGCATGTCAATTTTGTAGTAACTTATTTTAAAATCGGTAAATTATTTAAATCACTTTTTTATAATAATTATTAAACAAAATGAGTTGTAGTTTTTTTTGTTTTATTAAACTTTTAATACAAACGACAAATACTTACAAAGAACAGATTAAACCTAAAACAGGTGTGTATTAAATTATTATTATCGGATGAATATTGTTTTGTGAGATGGCAAATTTTAATTGAAATTGATGCTTAAACAACTCTTCTCACTTCGAAGAATCTCTTGAGATAGTAGACCTGTCCTAGAGTCATTGTGACCAGAATACTGGCTTCGAAGACTGACCACAAGACCACTCTCGAGTTCGTGCTGTCATTGATGGATCGATGAATTTTATCTCTCACCTGTAAATTATATGAAATATATGAAGCTGCCAAATGCATGTGTATTATTATAAAGTTTACCTGCATGTATTCTTGTTCGTGTTTTACAGACAACAGTGTATTGGACAACTCTCTAATCATATCTTCGAGCTTTGTGTGACTTGCATCACCATCTTTATCACCTTCTTGATCTTTCTTCGATGAATCTACATCCATGTTGAACATAATGACCTAAACGACAATACGACAATTTAATAAAATGAGCATACTTTTAAATTTATAACTATTAAGTATATAGTAATACCTTTGGAGTCATCGATGACATCTGATTACTGAAGCAGTAAGTATAACGACCGTCAGCATATGAACCAAATGTGAATTTACCAGAAGATTCACCCTGGCCTTCATATATAACTTTGCCATCGGGACCAGTAACTTTAACATCAATATCTAAGAAACCACCTTCGAATACTTCAAAAGTGAGTCCTGTAAAAAAATTTTTGGTTAATTAATATGTATTATAAATAAATATTGAAGAATTGTGGAATAAATTAAAATCCTAACCAAATTTATTGCCGGATTCGAGGTTTTCGAAGAAACATTCTTCGGAATGAGCATCAACAGTGACGGAGTATCCCTGAACCAACGGCAATCTTAGGAAGCCAATGAAGGCTATTAATAAAAACAACAACACCTTCGTCCTGGTCTGCATCTTGACTCCACTCTTGACACTGACAGCCACGTACTGATTGCAATGTTGCCAATTCAAATACACATTCACAAAATATTTCAAATTTTTAAGCAACAAATAGATTCAATTTATAACTAATGTTATGTTTATCCTATTTCATATTGTATGAAAGTTTTGCAAAACATGTTTACTATCCAAATATTCATGAATTTCATTCGTATATCACTGAATTCATTTTTTCAATTGAATAATGTTCTTACTTAATAATAATTTATTTAAATTTAAATTAAGTAAATTGAAACCACTCAAAATAATACATATATTTTATTAATTAACAAAATATTGGATGAGCGGTAACACTGCTAATGCTTTGTCAATAGCGGACTTGGCTTCCGAGGATCGATTCGTTGAGGTTGTTATGTTGAATTTGATAGAGTAGCTGGATTGTGTATTTGATTTAATTCAACTATAATCATTTCAACAATTCTCAGCTTCATGAAATATTTTACGCATATTACATCGCATCTCACTCTTGTTTATTACATTGCTTACATTATACTGTCAATTATCTACTGCTTTATGTTCTTTATAATACTGTGTCTTGCAAAAAATCGGGCTGTTTTTATCTCAGTTACTAATTAATTATAAGCATTTAATTTAATGTACTATTATTCGATTCATATGTAGTATAAGGTATATTATTAACACATTAGCCTAATTATTTTATCAATGTCTTGCAAGATGATTTTAAAGGAATATTTTCTTTTTATTTATTATTGATCCATCTCGATGCAGATCTGTTTTCACTTTAATTGCCAGACTGCATCGTGACAGATCGACTGAACTACTTCCCTTCCGGATTTCAAAACAGAAACATATACACATTTTTGTCCGAAGGTAGAACGACTGCTATGACTAATGGGAAAAGAACAATTTGAGCTATTCGTTGAACTTTTAGCCATTGGTTGTTGTAGACGTTCCCGATCAGCTTACAGCAATCGGCGAAGACATTAATTTTGAGGATTACTCTAGTTTATTTTGTATCGCATGCATAATAAATTATTACTATTTTAATGCAGCGAGGCTGTTAAGATTAAAAAAACATGAATGAGGTGAAAATTAAGGAGGAACTACCAGAGGATTGTGCAGATATTGAAGAAGAATCTCAGATTGAAAATCAGAATAATGAATCAGATAAGCTCAAGGAGTTTCTAGTGCTTGACGAAATCAATCATGAATCCGATAGAAATTCAGATAGTGCATCGGATAGTGATTATGAAAGCAAGTTTTTCAAAGTCATTGTAAATAATTTGTTAAATATCTTTTAACAGAGATTTTCTGTTAATTAGGAGAATCTGATGATATACCCGATGAAGAAATCGAGGCTATGTTAGATGAAGGTTTGCCTGATGATTATAAAGGGGAGAGGAAAAAGAAAGAATGTCCGTATATTCAGAAAAGAAAAATTCATTTAGAAGGTAATTTTTTTTGAGAATTTTTAACTGAACCAATAGTGAGGAAAGATAGTACATATAATAATTAATAATCTCAACTCTCAACTTATTTATATTTGAAGAAGAAAATTCCCACCTATTGTTGAGTTCTTCGGGAAATACGGGTGATCATCATTCTTCATTTAGAATTATTAAGAATTTTTGAACAATTCAAATAATAATTTTCATCTAGACGAAATAATATTTAAAAAATAGGTAAATCGGAGCATATTGTATTTATATGTTTATATTTTATATAGAAAAAGGAGTTAATCATTTCGAAGTATTGCCAGTGGGATGGTTGGTGGTGACACACAACAGCGGTATGCCGTTATATCTACACAAACCGACCAGAGTGTGTACTCTTGCAAAACCATATTTTTTAGGACCCGGAAGTGTAAGGGTGAGTTATATAATTGGTTTGTATAAACATACTAATTAATAAAAATATTTTACAACCGACCAATTAATACATTATAAATTTAACATAATACCTATTCATCATGTTCGCAGAAACATGAAATACCAGTTAGTGCGATACCTTGCTACAGTTACAAACGAGCGTTAATAGAAGAAGACAAGCAGTTTAATGAATTTCATTCCCTCAACGGTGAGAAGACTATTGAGATTCAAGATGAAGACGTCTCTATTGAAAAAGATAACGAAACATCACAGAAACGACCATCCAGCGAAGATACCTGTGAAAATGAAAATCCTTCAAAGAAGCACAAACCCAATGAAGAAACTTCTACAGACAAAGATGAAAATGTTGATTCAGCCACAAAGGAACCTACTCGGACAATAGTCAACAAGGATTTGCTCAGAAAGTTAGTGAACACGGAAGAAGATGACGCTAGTAAATCCAAAGCGTTGGCCATGATGCCCAATGCAAAAGTGGAAACTGCTCAGGAGAACTGGAAAAATCATCATTTGAAACATGAGGAAGTTACCAATTATTGCAAACAACTCTTTAAATTTAAATATGTCAACATTATGAGATTCAAGTGAGTTATAATTTTTCATTATATGCCTAGTTTGTTAATAAATTATATTTTCTTTAATTTTAATTTGTATTTTTGGTTGATAAAAAAATGATGTTATATTTTTTTTAGGTCTTGGTGTGAACGTAGAAAATATAATAAAGTTAAAAAAGCACTGCAACGACCAACATTACCAGACGACACTAAACTCATCACATTCCCACTCCAAACCAATGTCCCCGGAGACGGCAGTCAAGGTTGAAATTATAACAATATCCTGAAATAAACTAATAATGTGATTAAACGTACTAACAGAAAATTTGTGTTAAATGGTGATTTTATAAATTAACTATTGAAATTTGGCAGATGGCTCCACAACTAGAGCGATACGAAAAGAATGTCTGATGAATCCGAAGGGGAAGAGCTATGTTTGTATTCTTCATGAATATGTACAGAGGGCTTTGAAAAAACAACCCACGTATGAATTCAAAGAATTAGGTATTTAAATTGTTTCGTAAAACCTGACGCACTAGTCCCTCTCGGGGTTGGCCTGGTCTGTAGCTGCACACAAACTAATAAAACTTCCTCGGTCATTCCAATCCTTGCATCTTAAATAGCCTTTTTCATACAGATCCTTTCTCGGAGTTCCTAGCTCATTTGCTAATTACGACGCTCTAATTGCATCCAGCTACATCTTTTTGGTAATTCTATCATATTTTTGTCTATCCTTGTGCATCTGAAAAACAGACCCCAAACATCTGCCACTTTCATTCTCTTTCCACCATACAATTTTCTCATTGAGAAACTTCAACTCGTAAACATTAATAATTGTTTCTATATCATAAAGCATGATAGAGACTAGCATCAACTATCGGATGTTGATTTTAATACTTACCAATAAGAAGTTGCTTTATATTAAATAAACCTTGATTTATCAATTTTTTTTTATATTCCCATTGAGATTTTATACTTTCAAATATTTAAAAAGGAACTTGTATGTAAATTCTTGTGTATGTAAATTAAATGTAAGAACTTGTATATAAAAACCTGTGACTCTTCTATTTTATTGAAAGACTGGAAGATGATCAGACTTTATGTTCTTGTTCTGAGAATTTACTAAATAAAAATTTGTTTTTTTAGGTTGAATTTGAAGGCCTAATTATTATGTTAATATTTTTTTTTAATACAGTGGTAACTCGAGATACTGAATTTAATGCGTTCCGGGTACATTTTGTAAAATCGGCAATGGATAACTAGGAGGTGGATAATTTGAGGTTAAAATAAATAAACTAGTAATAACGCACATAATAAATATTTAATTTTTACATATACACAATTCTGGCGCGAAATTCTAGTAGTGACCTTCCATAAACATTAGCGATCATCTATAGGATTGTCGCGCATAAAAAATCTCAAATTTTCGACGTATGTCGAGGTAGAAATTCTCGAATATTATTCGTTGTATCTCAAAACATTCGTATGTCAAGTTACCACTGTATAGAAATTGACAATGACAACAAAAAAAATCTTGTATTCATGCATGTTCACATTCATTCTTCTGCTGTTTACTTCATATCGATCTAATAATCCACTTATAATTTTCGTGTGAGTAAAATGTAATGTTTATTGTTTAGAAAACGGCTCAACCCCATATTCTGCAACAGTTTCCATCAATGGAATGCGTTACGGTGTCGGCTATGGCACTTCGAAGCGGTCAGCCAAATCAGCCGCCGCCAAAGCTTCAATTGAAATTCTAATACCAGAGATGAGGGAGAAAATATCTCAAGACGATCAGGCCGAAGGTCTAACCAATAAAACCACCGATCAAGACTTGGCTGTAAGTATGAAGTATTTAATAAACTCAACTGCAAAACTTATAATCTCATAAATGTTTCAGTTTTTTGATGATATCGACATTCAAGATCCGAGGGTTGCGGATTTTTGTGCCAAGACGATGGAGCCTTCGCCGCATACAGTATTACAGACTTGTCTGGCTAGAAATTTTGGAATAGGCGATAGGGAAATTAAATATGAAGTATGTTTGAATATACATATTGATAAAAATAAACATGTATTTCATGGATTGTAATAATTTTCAGATGAATACTCTTAAGCATAAAAAAAACCAGTTTACAATGACTGTAGGTAAACACACTGCCACTGTGATATGTAAAAATAAAAAAGATGGAAAGCAGAGAGCCTCTCAGGCTATTTTGCAGGTTTGAACGTCAATTTTAACTTTAATAATCGATAGGTAGCTAATTGTAACACAATATGTATCTATAACTTATTTATAAACATATTATGTGGTCACTTTTGTACTGATACACATATTAGTTGCATGTAAATGTCCAAGTGACAGATTATTGCATGTGTATTTTATTTTATTTTATTAAATAAGAGAAAACAGTGTCGGTGATCATAACTATTACTAGTTACACACGACTTAATAAGTGCCGCAGTATTTACCTTACAATACAGGAAATCGGAGTAAACCTGGATCAATGCGATCGATCGGGATTATGTTAATATTATTCCCGATCTCCCAGTCGTAATAATCAATCAAATCAATTAAAATAAAAAATCAATGTTAACATATTTTATTCTCATCATAAAAATCACAAATGGCACTGACAGATACTTGCATGCAATAATCAGGCCTTTGTACCCATGGTGCAATTGAATGCCATTAAATTTCAGTACTTTATTGTCATAATTTTATTATAGTAAAAGCTAATATGGCATATTATTAATATTAAATGAAAGTCAAACCTATATGTTTGCACCAAAATATTCATTTAATTGTTTCCTTGAAACTGTAAATTTTTTTTTATACAATTTTGTGTTAATTAATTTGATGATGTTTTAGTTTCTACATCCAAACATAACGTCATGGGGCTCGTTACTTCGACTATACGGTACACGTTCTGTGAAGAGCTTCAAGGAAAAGAAGCAAGAAGAACAGGAAATCACACTTCTTCAATCCAAAGCTGCCGTCAATCAACCTAATTATGCGATCCTCGAGAAGCTCTGTTTAGAGATGAAAAAACTCAGCGAGCGAGACACGGTAGTCACGCCAATTGGGAAGTTGATTCTTAACGACGATCTGCCCTCCCATACCGATTCGAATCTAAATAATGTGGATTTGTAGAGAAATTTCACACATTTTAAAAATCGCACCCACCTGTCTTCAGCCATTATCTATAATGGTATGTCTGAATGTCATTTTATTAGTTATATTTTATAGATTAAAAAAAGCACTATGCTCAAATCATGCTAAAATATTTGATGAAAAAAATGCCTTTATTATTTAGGTTAGTTATATTTTTTTATATAGTTATAGCATTTGATCTTTGATGTCGTTTTTACAAATAGATTGCCTTTGTATTTGTCCGCTTATTAAGACTGATTCGTTGTTGACAAAAGCTATTCACCTTGATAGATATTATAATTTATAGGTCTCAAAGCCAAAAGTTACCTTTCAATAATGAATATATAGTATGTATGAAATAATAAAGCAAACTTTGAACTATGAAGTTGTTTTTATTTGTATTTTTATGACCCATTCTGTAAATATTTTATACCTTCTGTGGTTTCACACATTCTTATAAATTTTCAGCAAATCTCAAAGTGAATTAAAAAAAATTAATTACATCAAAAAATTAGACGAATCAAGGTTGCACTGTTTCAAGACCAGTTGAAAATGTGTCATTTTCAAAAGGAAAATTGAATACTTTTATAAATAAAAATATTGATGATGATTATTTAGAAGCACTGATTTTTTTTTCGATGCGTTTTATGTAAAGCATATTATTTTTATTTCATTTGTTGGTTGACTAAAGCTGCGATTGGACCTGAAATAAGGTAGGAAGGTTGAAAGTATATCAATTTAATGTAACATACAAAAACTGGATTATTTAGTTCAATAGTAATAATGGAGGATTATCCGGTGGAAGAGTTCTACAAAAACACAAATGTGTTAATTACTGGGGCGACGGGTTTTATGGGCAAGGCTCTTTTGGAAAAGCTGTTAAGGACTTGCGTCGGAATCAAAAAGATCTTCATCATTATAAGAGTGAAGAAGGGTTTGTCCATCGAAGAAAGATGTCATTCCCTTTTAGAACAAACCGTAATTATTTCGATATAAAAAAAATCTTGTATTTTCAACTAATATATTTTAACGATTCAATAGGTGTTTGATAGAATCAGAGAAGAATGTCCGGAGAGATTTC
This sequence comes from Agraylea sexmaculata, assembly GCA_022606485.1. Lineage (NCBI taxonomy): Eukaryota > Metazoa > Arthropoda > Insecta > Trichoptera > Hydroptilidae > Agraylea > Agraylea sexmaculata. Next base: position 31,935 of record JAGTTH010005451.1, read on the forward strand.
GTAAAGTAAAACCCATTTACGGTGATGTCGGCTTAGATAATTTGGGTCTTACTGATGAAGATGAAGATTTACTAATAAGAAGTGTAAATGTGGTCTTTCATTCGGCTGCGACTGTCAGATTTACAGAACCGATATCACACACTTTAAATTTGAATGCTTTGGGCACAAAGAGACTCCTTGAAATATGCAGGAGGATGGTCGGCCTGAAGGTAATTAATAAAAATGTTTAAGTCAAGAGTATTAAATCTAAGTGCATTTTGATTTTAGAGCTTTGTTCATTTATCTACTGCTTTTTGTAACACTGACAAAGATATAGTTATCGAAGAAAAGGTGTATCCGACAGAATTTGACCCAGAGACTTTATTCCACTTGATGGATACCATGCCTGATAAAATTATGAATGCTCTTACATCCACATTAACTGTATGTCTTTGTAAATTAAAATTCTAACATCTTGATTTTCAACTGTCCAATTATTTTCAGGGCACTCATCAAAATACTTATACATTCACAAAGGCCTTGGGGGAGTGTATAGTGGAAAAATATTCAAAATACATACCTGCATGCATTGTAAGGCCTTCAGTCGGTAAATATATTTATAAATTTAGTATGTGGAGAAGACTTCCATCAAAAAATTGGTTGCAAATACATAAATGAATATCATTTTAATTTATGAAAATGTGTTTTCAGTGTCGGCTGCCTGGAAGGAACCATTCCCAGGGTGGATAGATACTTATCATGGCTCAGCAGGTTTATTATTAAGCATTTAGTTTGATTATTTTGATAATAAATGGAATTCTGTTTTAGGTATTTTAATGGCAGTCTACAAAGGGACTTTGAAAGCTGTTTTAGCTCGCAATGAAGGTTCAGCCGATATAATTCCCGTGGATTATTCAGTTAATTTTATTATTTGTGCTGCATGGCATCATCTAACTCTCAGGTTATAATAATAATCAATAATAGTTTTCTTTTAAAAAATATCCTCAAATAAATTAAATTACATCTATATTCTCATTATATTATATATGTTTTTAGAAACTTAGATATCCCTGTTTATAACTCTGTCGTTGGTACTTTGAATCCAACAAGTTGGGGATTTGTCACAATGGAATCAATGAGACTTGGAAGATCTATGCCGAGCATGAAATCCACATTTTATCCATCGTTGAGGCTCACAACTTGTGTACATAGATTCAACTTTTGGTTGTTCCTCACAGCGAAAATACCAGCTTATTTCACAGATTTATATTCCAAGTTTCAGGGCAAGAATGCGAAGTAAACATTTGAACAATATTAGAATAATGTGAAATTGTATTTATTTGGTTGTGTACACTTTCCAGTGCACTGAAAATGGCCAACGTACTTCAAAATTCTGTACACGCAGTGAAATGCTTCTCAACGAAGGATTGGGAATTTCAATGTGATAATGTTGTCGATTTGTATGAAAGATTACAATCTTCAGGAGACATGAACAATTTTCCATGCGACGTGAGAATTTTAGATTGGAAATTATACATGAAAACATTCATAATGGGTATCAGAGAATATCTGTTACAAGATCCTATAGAGACGATGCCTTTGGCCAAGAGGAGGTTGAAAATGTAAGTATAGTTCGATTTAAATTAAAACCTATCAAATATAACACGCATTCAATTGTTTTTTTAGAATTTTCTTCTTTGGTTGGCTGCTGAAACTTCTTTACTTTTACATAATGTACAAAATCATCACTTTATTTTTTTAAATGAAACAAACCACTATCGTTTTTATTGTATTAGTATATAGTGTTTTTTTTGTATGAAGTATTTTGCAATGCACTTTATTAAAATAGTAGACAGTTAATTGGTTTTATTTAACAAAAACTCCCAATATTAATGAAAGTCTTTTGCAGTAACTTAGTTCACCTCTGCGTGTATTTAAAGTTAGATATTTCCTCTATAGGCGAGTCGTCTTGGAGTTAGATAACTCGGTCGCACAAATAAATTATTAAAATTTAATATGATTCATAATTGATGTCTTTATTCCATAATAAGTGATTTACAGAAGAAATCTTATGTGTATGCAAAAATGTTATGATGAAAATAAAAGGGTGTGTCCATTAATATTCACAAAATCATAGTAATTGTGATCACTGTTGTGGATTGTTTGGATTCATAGTGGCACCCATTCTGTGTGGATCCTGGCTAGGATAGTGCAAAGCGAGAGGCGGAGGCGGTTGCCAAGCTCCCCATTGTGCGAGAGGCGCCGTCACCGTGTTGCCCTGTTGAAGGCGAAGGTTGAAGAAATCGTCAGGAGGAGGCGGAGGCCCGATCGTTGCCGGTCTCAAATGACGTAACGCAACAGCCGGAGGAGGAGGCAGAGCTCCGGGTAATCCGGGTACCGGCTCCAAGATATGGATTGGTTGATCAGGTTTATCGGCTCCCATCCGACCTGAAATTACAAAATTAGAATAAGTCTGTTTGATTGAGTGAAATTTTATTACAATACCTTGAGATTTGCCCCATTTGATTGTCAATCTGCGTCCTTGAATGACTAATTTGTTGAAAGTCTTCTCTGCAGCAGCTTCCGCAGCCGCTCTAGTCGTGTACTGTACAAAGGCGCACTGGGCACGAGGAACCAACGTCAATGAACTGAGAAAAAAAAATGGATTAAAAACAGAATTAAGGTTTCTTGATAACGGATGGAATAATTTTTATACCGAATTTCACCATATTGATAGAAATTCGAACGGAGAATGTCTTCGGTGATACTGTCAGAAATATTGCCAACGTAGAGTGTTGTGATGGTCGAGTCTTCCGGAGGTGGAAGTGCAGGCATAGCGGCCGCCCTTTGCATAAGTTTTTCAGCAACGGGGTCGTTAACTCCATAATATCTGTCCTTGATATTTTGATCGGCGAGGGGATCGTCAGGATCTGTAGGTCTTTCGTGTCTGTATGGGCACTCTTCACCTCTTCGGCATTCTCCTTTAACCCAAAAGGAGCAGACGTGCGGTCTGTTACGCTTATAATAAGGAGCCGTGCGAGCCAATTTCAACAATAACTCTCCGGCCGCTTGTGATTTACCAGCAGAACCACTGGCCGCCTGTGACGGATCCCATGAAGCCATCTGGAAGATTTAATCGGATTAAGTAATGATAATAAACAAAAATAAAAATGAATTACCTGAGCGTCCATATTTTGAATGTAATATTCCTTGTTGACTTCACTGCGAGGTAGGTCATCCTGCACTTTGAGCGCTGCATCCCTGACCTGGATGGGCAGGCCGAACTCCAAGTCCAGGAGACAGGTTTGGCAGACATTCTTGAGCCGGGAGCAGGTCTGGCACACCTCAGTCTTCTTGAACCTCATCCTGGCTCCCGGACACCACCTGAACACGGTGAATGGCCTCGAGCATATCTTGCACTCCTTGCCGTACTTCTCCTTGGTCTGTAATCACAATCACACCGATATCGTCCATCGTCCTTTCACTGTAAACTATTCACTTTCAACAAAGACTCACCATTCGCAAGTAGGGGTTGTCGCCCAAGCATGTTTGACATAAGATAGGAAATTCCTGTAACGAATAATATTATAGAGGATATAATGAATGCAATCGATAGTGGAGGATATTTGTGAATAGAGAAGTGAACGAGCATACAGCATCTTCCCAGTTTTGTCTGTTGTAAGTGTTTGTACACTTCGAGGTCGCCATCACGACGACGCGCTCTCCACTACTGACTGACACTTATCATTCTCCACTCAGGCAACACTTCATATATTTACATGCTAATTATAATAATATACAATACAAATGGCTTTTCATTTACCCCAATTACCATATTTTTGAGTGATTTTCAAATTTTTATTTACATTTTCATTCCTCATTTTATATTTGATGTTTACAATATTTAAATTTGAGTCAAAAATAAAATTCGTATGGTAACAAATATAAATGACATTTGTGACAGTGTGGCGAGATGGAAGAGAAAGCCGGTGTCAGTGATTATGTTGACAGAAATACTGAAGAAGAACAGAAGAGTCACTTGGACAAAAAGAGGAAGCACGATGACGAGGATGAAGATGAAGCAGTACCGGCCAAGAAGCAGACCTTGGACCCTGAAGCACAGCACATCGCCAAGCACTACAACGACATCAAGGAGCAAGGCCTCGCTGCCAGGGAAAGGTCCTCCATCTATCACATGAGGAACCTGAACAACTGGGTCAAGAGTCAGCTGATCGTGCACTATGGCGTGGAGGCAGGACGCGGCAAGAAGTACGGGGACAGCTTCAGGGGCCTTGACCTCTGCTGTGGCAAGGGCGGTGACTTGTACAAGTGGGCGGACAGGAGCATCAGGCTGAGCGAGCTTGTGGGAGTTGACATTGCGGAACAGTCCGTGCAGAACTGTAAGGAGCGCTACTCCAGCCTCAGGCGCGCCACCTTCAAGGCGCACTTCTTCAGCGCGGACTGCGGTCAGGCCAGACTGCGGTCCCTGTACCCGGATCCCAGTATCGCCTTCGACCTGGTGTCCTGCCAGTTTGCCTTCCACTACGCCTTCCAGAGTCTGCCCAGGGCCGAGGTCTTCCTGCAGAACGCCGCCGAGTGCCTTAAGCCCGGAGGGTACTTCATAGGAACCATTCCCAACTCTAATAGAATCGTTAGCAAGGCTCTTCAATCTGAAAACAACAGCTTCGGTAATCAAGTCTTTAATATCAAATTGGAATTCGATCCTCGCCAGAAGATACCGCTGTTCGGTGCTAAATATATATTCCACTTGGAAGGCGTGGTCGACTGTCCCGAATTCCTCGTCCACTTTCCGACGTTTGTGCGTTTAGCCAAAAACTACGATTTGGAACTGTCGATGGTGATGCCCTTTGAAAAATTCATCGACCGACACATGGAGACTGACAAAATGACTTTACGCAAAAGAAATTGCTTAGAATATTACTCTACGTGTGATAGGAACCGTCTGATTCATCCCGATAGTGAATACGAGCACGTTGTACAATATTTAAAGAACAATCCTAGACACGGCAGATCAGTACACACATTATCGAAATGTGAATGGGAAGCAATATGTAAGTGCAGTCAATATAATGAAATTACTTTATATGCTCATCAATTTTAATCAATAATTTTTTTTAGGTCTCTATCAAGTTTTTGCCTTTAAAAAAATTAAAAAGTGACAAAATACTGAAAGTATTTAATTTTTCATTCAATATTTTTTTTTGAAAAGTATCTGATTTACACTTTTGCTATTTTTTACTTCACTTTATGTTAACAAAAAAATACAAAATATATATTTACAAAAATATACAAACTTTATTCTTATATTTCAATTCTACATAATTCTAATTTTTTTTACATATTGAGAAACTTTGGGGTTGGCAGGAAGGTCGATCTAGCACTTGAAGGCACAGATTTTGGTTGTGGAATCGGCATCAACCCGAGACTTGGAGCTGTGGAATTGAAATAAATACTGTTGATTTTGAAAATTATAATATTTATCCTCTTGATATTAACATGTAACAAAGTATAATGGTGTTAGTCTAATCGTGGAAGCTTGTGAGTGTATTAGTGCATGTAGGTATAAACATTGATGGAAAGACACGTGGGCTAACGCCACTATGCATGACAATTAAAATGGATGTTTGCATTGTTACCGCTACTGGTCGAAGGATTTCCAGCATTCCAAGAACTTCTTCCACTTGATGATGCTCCGCCTCGACGAGGTGTTCCTACTCTTTTGCCTCCTCGACTTGAACGTCCTCTAGTGCTTTTTGCAACAACTTTTCTAGGACTGAATTTCTTAGTTCTTTTAAACCTGTGAATAATGGTTTAAATTAGCACTTATTTAAAAGCAACCTATTGTTGTCTTTAATACTTCTTCGCTCTTCCGTTATTGTATCTTCCTCCCTTTCTTTTGCTGCCTCTTGTCGACATATTCGAGGCGTTTGTAGCAGCTTGAGTCCAGTCTGTATCAGAATCGTGGTCTATAGCCTTTTGTTTATTGACTTCCGCTTCCCTTTGATCTTGTTGTTCAATCATTAAAACTAGAAGAAAACACAATATCATTATGAAAGTGGAATAAATTAAATATTTCTCAACTAACCCAATTTTTCCGATGCATAATTAGTGGTCACGTCGAGGAGTTCTTTGCCATACTTTTCGAAATTTGCTTTGGTGACATGCGGTAGACTCAACATATCTGCTTCAGATTCTGGCAGATTTTGCGCCATCGCCTTCAGCGCTTGAAGGTTCATGACGGATTGCATTGTGATGTTCAATCTATGAGCGATGTGCCTGCAAACGATCAAAGGTAATATCTTTTTCAGGTGGTTAAATTTCAATGAAACAATACCTGCACACTTCTTGCAGAGCGGTGTAGCATCTTTCGTGAATGTCTTTGAATTTGGCATTCATTGGCGAGTCGACAGGTTTGACTGCGCCGCCTGCGACCATTTTCAAAGAATTCTTTTCACTCTTCATAGGGAATAAAATTTTCACATTACCAGTCATTATTCTAAAATAAACAAAAAAATTTAGATTTTGCATTTTTCATTTTTGTCAGTTCCTTCACAATACTTACTTATCGACTTGAGGTCCTAATCGCAGATAGGCATTAGCAATATCGTTAGACACAATGAGTTCTTCCGTGAGGAATTCTTTCATAGTGAGATGATGAAGTAGTCTCTGAGCATCTCCCCTCGGCCAATTTTTACCTCTTCCATGAAGGGGATGCTTATCGTGATTATTGTCAACTATTTTTTTTTGCATGCTGCCTTTGAAGATTTCAGTAATGTGAAGGAGCGTAAACCTGTTCCTTCCACTACAAATATCACGTACGCACCGGCATATAGCTTTACATTCTTCAGTTACATCCACAACCTAAAAATATTGATTGAAATATTTATTTAATATTAAAAATATACAATTTAGTAACCTTGTAATCATCTCCTCTCAAGCAATTATCACAAGCTGTGGCGGTTATGGCTCGGCATTGTTCTTTTGTAAAGGTTTCCGCAAAATATGCTAGAATCTGCGCACGTCTACACTCGGTCACATTTTCGCAGAACTCGACCATCCTCATCAGATTATTAATGTGGATTTTTTTGGCTTCGAAATTAGCATTCTTGTCCACTAAGCAAGATGAAAAATCATATTAAGAGTAGATTAAAAATTATATAACTGGGCACTCACTTTCTAACATTTTTTTATAGCGGACAACATCGCCGTAAGCGTAAAATACCGCGCAGGTGGAAACTTCACCATCTCGACCAGCCCGGCCGGCTTCTTGGTAGTAACCTTCCACTGATTTAGGCAAACTATGATGGATAACAAATCTAACATCCGGTTTATCGATACCCATTCCGAACGCGATTGTCGCACATATCTGGAAATATAATTCAAATAAATAATTGTCTGGATTTAGTATAGTATTTAAATACAGACCACAGTGAATTTATCGTCTATCCAGTTACTTTGGATAGTTTCCCTTTGTTTGTCGGTGAGTCCTGCGTGGTAACTCCCAGCCGATATTCCAGCTCTTCGAAGATCCTCTGCCAAGTTATCGCAGTCTTTTCGCGAGAAACAATAAACAATACCAGACTGTCTAGAATTATAAATAATAAAAATAAAACGGGAAATTCAAATGATTTAAAATAATAATTATACCTATGAAACTTAGTTTTGATCATATTTTCAATGTCGGTGACTACACTGCTTCCTTTTTTAGGCAACACGAGGTATTTCAGATTGGGACGATTGAAGCTGCATAAGAACCATTTGCAATTGGGAATGCCCAGTTGGTGCAAAATATCTAAACGCACTCTCGGCGCCGCGGTGGCCGTCAATGCAATTATCGGAACCTTCGGAAATTTATTCCTCAACATACTGAGTCGTTTGTAGTCCGGTCTGAAATCGTGGCCCCACTGAGAGACGCAATGCGCCTCATCTATCACAAATCTGGCCAATTTTCCCCTTTCATACAAGTTCTCCAGAGTATTTTGAAACTTTTGAGAGGCCGATATTTTTTCCGGAGTAACATACAGCAGTTTTATCAGCGGCTCTTGACAATATAAATATCTATAAATTTCATCCATACGATCCAAGGATACATCACCTGACATGTGAGCGGCGGGAATCTTAAAAAGAACAATTAGTTTGGATATTATGCTCATATACAAAGTGAGGCCTCGATAATCTAAACAACCCCTGATATTTGCAGAATGTTGCTGTTCAGATTATTGAGGCTCTACTGTATATAATATAAATAATGAAATATTGGAAACTTACATCTAACGAGTTTAATTTGTGCACTTGATCCAGAATAAGAGATCGTAATGGTGATATTACAATTGTAACACCTGGGGTAAGCAGAGAAGGCAACTGATAGCACAACGATTTACCTGAAAAATTAACAAATAAAGCAAAGTGTTTTAAATTGGTATGGATTTTTATTTTACCTCCTCCAGTCGGCATCAATACGAAACAATCATAACACAGAAGTGTAGCGTTGATGACTTGTAATTGATTGGGACGGAAGCTTTTCAATCCGAATTTCTCTCTGAACTGTTCCATCATTTCAGAAGTGTGAGGATAATTCATCGAGTCGAATTCACCCGTGAGTCCATCGTTTTTAACTCCCGAATAGAAATTTCCCATGGCGGAATTGTTTTGGACTTTTGATTTAGTGGACGATGTCAAATCAACAATGGACACCTCTTTTTTATCATTTTCATCCATGAAATCGTTTGGATTGTACTCGGGCCAACCGTCTTCATCGATGACGGTTTGCGATTGAGAAGGAATCTCATACGTGTCTTCAATTTCATGATCGGCATATTCGAAACTGGGATTATTGGGTTGTTCGGTGGTGATTGGAGTGACTTTGGCACATGGTTTAGGAGCGGTCATAATCGGATGGGGATTTTTCGGTTGAAAAGGTACAGAGCTTTTAGGTGTGATTATTTTATTGTCGGAGATTGGTTCTGCGATAGGTTTTAAAGATTCCGATACGTTGATTATTCTTTGTAAAGTAGAAGATTCATTAGTTTCACTCGGTATGTGAGCATTCATTTCTGGGTTAAGTAGCTTTGAAGGCATCTTGAATGAAAATTTACCCTTTTTAGTAGACGACAAATTATTCTGGTTTCCATCCATAGACAAACGATTATTTGTATCATTGAATGTTGTTGAGGTGTCTGATATTGATATTATTGTATTTGAAGGTTGCGGTTTTAATCGAGTATCTACGGATGGAGTGTTTATAATTGACAATCTATTAGGGCTTTCAATGTTGTCCATTGATATTGAAAATTCAAAATCTTGAGGTGTTTTAGATATTCTAGTAGATTCCAAGCTCGGCAAAGGAACTCTTTTAGTAAATTTTGATACTTTCCTCACGGGTGACTCCTCAAAATCATTATCATCATCCTCAATATCTAATTCTATATTTAATCTATCTAGAGAATTTACATGCTGCGTTTTTGCATCGAATGCTTTTTCTTTCTCTTCCGTAATAATATCACTTAACGAGTTATTTTTAGAGTTAATTTTGAGCAATGTGGAATTTTTTAATTTGATAGTCGCCTTTAATCTTTGTTTCATAACTTTTAGTTTTGTGTACGTCATACTATCAAATCCAGGAAATCTCTCCAAAATTTCTACAGGTATATTATCAAATGCATTTGCTATTTTTTCTAATATTTCCAAATAAGACACTTTGCAAAACTTCAAACTTTTATCCAACATCTAAAAAAATTTATTAATTAAATGACTTGTGACTATATTGAGTAAAAATGTGGCTGATTTTTCTTACGGTATCATTTGTTGTTTTAATGAGTTTATTTTCATTTACATTGTCAATCCATTCATCCAAACTTTTATCTATTTTCAATGATTTCAATTTAACTTTTTCTTTACTCTTCGGACTATTCGAGGATGAATTAGGTGTTTTCTTTGAAGACGAGCTATTTTTTTCAGAGGGATCACTGCTTGAAGGAGTTTTTTCAGGACTACTTAATCTTTTTTGTGTCAAACTTAAGCTTCGTTTGGGAGGTTTGATTGGACTAGGTGGAATTTCAATTGAACTGTCACTGCAAATCGAGTGATTTCTCCAATCGTCTTCAGCCTAATAAAAAACAATTTATTAAAACTCTATGAATAAAAAATAAAAATAACATCTAACCTCATCTATTTTGTTAGGCGTGTCAATTGGAGAGATAATAGACTCCCTCAAATGATTGTTATTTTTAGAAGGGGTTTTGGATTCCTCAATTGTAATTTGTGTTGAAGAAAAACAGCTATTCTAAAATATTAATAGAAGAATAATAATTGGAATAATGTAGATAAAATTTAATAAATTACTTCTTTTGATGTGGATGGACCTCTGGATGTGGAAGGTGAATTATTCCATCCTTTAGATAAATAATCATTCTCTGAAATAAAATACCGTAATAAGTATTTGTCTATTTTTAACTCTAAAGAAAGCAAATCATGAACTAACGTTTTGTTAATGAAGAGTCTAGTTCATTCATCCAGTTGTTTTTTACTACACTGCTCGAGTTCGATATTTCTTTTATGGCATTGCTGAAATAGTCGAGAGCAAAATATTATTCTCAATTGTTTGATTTTTGTACAACTTAAATTTACCTGCTTTGACTGTTCAAAAAAGATATGAGAGACGATTGTTTTTTATTATTAGAGAGACTAAGTTTGCGCGGCGGCACCATTTTAATTTAATAAATAAAACTATTCAGTTCGATCAGCTGTCAATGTACCCGCCGCTGACATATTTTATTTTGACTGTCGATGTTGCCATGTTTATTCAAATATTTCATTTGTTTTTGTTATGTTTGTAGAGCAAATTTCAAACTTTATTCGTGCTCAAAGGTGAGCTAATATACTAACGACTGCGATTACAAATCACAGTTATTTATTTTGTCTTATCGGTACTTGAGCCCAAAACAAATTTGTGAGATTATGGATTTTTTTCACTAGATGTAAAAAGTTAGTATAGGAATAAAATTCAGATATGAATAATAAAACATACTAATACAAATGAATTAAATTTGTTATAAAATATTCTTTAATACTTATTCGAAAATGGATTTTCATACCTTTCAGTGGGTGTAGAATTTAAAGTTGGGCATTAATTAAACTTTCGTCTTACTGAAGAATTATTTCACTACATTTTTTACGCTTTCTTAGTAGGGTTAATAAATAAATAAATAACAGTGTTTATGTTTTTTTTATTTGTGTACAAATAGCTTTTTTTTTCTTTCTAAAAATAGATTATTTCACAATTCGAATAAGAATACAAAATAAATTAAAAGGTTTCCAATTATTTTATTATGATCTTAACGAAACAAACTGATGGAAGATATCTAAAATGTGCGGGTCGAGATCTTGGGTGAACAGCAATGTCTCCAGAGTGCTACTGTACTTTTGAACTTGTTCATGATGCTACAAAAAAAAAAAAAACAATTAAATGTTATGTATTAAAAATGATTTTAATTCGACTTACAGTCAAGAAAACTTGTTGTAATCTTCCGACAGTCCACTTATACCAATAAGTATTGAAATCAATGCCGTCGGTGTCGCATCTGACGAGATGCTCCGATAGAATCATGATGAAGCGTTGGAAAATGATAAGGAACAAACGTTTTTGGTCCACATGAGCTGCTTCTAATTTTTCTTCCATCGAGTCGACAGCCTGAATAAATCATAAATATTTAGTTATCAATATTGTGCAATACGATGAATATTTAAAATTGTTACATTTAGGTCGAAACCAACCTCTTCAGTGGGTTTGTCAGTGGAATCTGACTTCTTCTTTTTATTATTTGAATTCGGTGCATCGTCCTCTGAATCACTACTCGACGACTCGGCTCTGGCCAATTTCTCTCTGGCCTCGGTCAATTCAGCATCTAAAAAAATTCATACATCATTAATTTACTCCAAATTCAATTAATTTGTTCACAGTAATAACGGCTATAACCATTATACGATAAATATTGTATAGTGTTAGGAAAAAATCTCCTTATAAAAATTGCCCCTATTTTTTTATTGTTAATTATAAAACTTTTGGCATCAGTTGTTTCTGTCAAATACGCAGTAGTGATATTGGGTTGCTGCATTACCACTGATAAGAATGCCAGACAACTGGATGTATAAATATCAAGGTGGCGGACCAAGCAGACTAGTCTGAGTGAGACAATTAGTGTTGCCTCTGTTAAACTCATTTGCTTGGTCCCCCATCTTGATATTAATCATCCAATTGTCCGGCCTTCTAAATATCGGTGATTTCCGTTAAATACATCATGCATTAATAAAGAACTAATTATATTTTTATACTACTTGCTAAAATATTTTGTACTAAAAACATACAACCTTTTGTTTTTGCCGGAATAAGTATCCGAGAATATATTAAGAAATAAATACTTACTCAATTTAGCAACGTGTTTGTTCATTTTTTTAATAGTTAAATGTAATATCTCCCAAATGTACATTTTAGTGAACTCTCCGGTCATCTCTTTTGAAAATATCCAAGTGGCAACGGCGGAGCATTCGACGATTTGCGTTTTCAACATCTTATCCACGAGCACAACCATCATCTGTTGATGTTTCATCCACAATTCGAACATGTTGTGTAATATGCAAATTTGTGCTTCTTCCGACTCCGCCAATATCTAAACAAATAAATCAATTAGTCGATTGTATCGTACAAATTAATTCATCACACTCACTTTGAAGACATAGTGGAATTTTGATATGGCCGCAAAACTGTGCGAGAAACTCTTCGATCCGAGATTTAATAGAGTCTGGACAAATACATCTATTTTCAAGGGGTTGTAAAGAGTGTCGGCACCGGCCATGTCTCCGATATCACCGATTTCAGACCTCGGATTCGGCAAGTCTCTCAACACATTCAAAGCCTCTTCCGGAGTGCATCTTTGACGGATTGTCATAACCAATTCGTGGGCTGCTTCGGTGCCTGGAAGATCAGCTAAAAGAAAAAAAAAAAACATATTATAATTGCTTTCCAAATTTATAATATCACAATTTTCTTTTTATTATTATTATGTCAAAAGATTTTATTTTAGACACAATGTATACAAAAAATTACGAGCATTTACGTAATGAAAAAAGCGGACAATGGGTGAAATTGGCGAAGATATAAGATTGGCGAGAGAACACCATTGTTCGATTTTTTTTACATTAATTATTAGTTTTTACTATCGCCGGTTACGCTGTTTTGCCTCCGACACGTCAGTATGGAGAATGTGAAACAATGTTTTCAAAACAATACTGGATTTTAATACCAAAGAGGCATTTAATCCGATCATAATCGAAAGTATCAATTAAAAAATATGCACGCTGTATTCATATGTGACTAATTGAGACCACAAAATGACTAAAGCCTATTTATTTTATTTGTACAATAAATAAACGGTGCATGAAATACCGCGAACGAAGATGTTTTTTATTAAATAAATCTACACATTTAATATTTGTTTCTTATGTTCATTTTAGAAATTTTAAACACGTACAGAGATTAACCAGTTTACCGCAAACCGTTGTGATTGGTCAAGAACACAAGGAAAATAAATTCAACTACACGAAAACTGAATTTCAAAGTTTTTTCTTTTACTTTTAAAACTTAATCAAAATGATTATAATAAATTAGTTTTTTTTTGTTAATTTTCAGTTTTTTTGCATATTTTGAACTAAAATGTAATCTCGATAATCCAACACACAGAAGACTTTTGGATTATCAAATGTCTAAGTATTAAAAGGAAAACATGTATGCTAAGAATAAAACGAGGGAAAAATCCTTAATTGTGGGCTGTTTTTCTTACATTATAAATATTAGTAATGGCGTAGAGTTTTCAATATAATAGTGTGTTGAGTCGTGCTAGAGCTGATAGTATTGTTGCGTATACGAATAGAGCTTGGTGTAGTACGAACCAAATCACTTTGAATTGCTTCATATAAAATACCATAATGTATGTATACGTTTTACTATGTTTCTGTATTGTGAGCTCTCTTATAATTCAGACATACATTAAAACGTATACATACACTATGGCCTTTTATGTGTAGTAATTCAAAGTGATTTGGTTCGTACTTTAACGCCCAATAAGAGAGCTCACAATGCAGACACGCAGTAAAACGTATACATACACTATGGCCTTTTATGTGTAGTAATTCAAAGTGATTTGGTTCGTACTTTAACGCCCAATAAGAGAGCTCACAATACAGACACACAGTAAAACGTATACATACATTATGGTCTTTTATATGCAGTAATTCAAAGTGATTTGGTTCGTACTTTAACGCCCAATAAGAGAGCTCACAATACAGACACACAGTAAAACGTATACATACATTATGGTCTTTTATATGCAGTAATTCAAAGTGATTTGGTTCGTACTTTAACGCCCAATAAGAGAGCTCACAATACAGACACACAGTAAAACGTATACATGCATTATGGTCTTTTATATGCAGTAATTCAAAGTGATTTGGTTCGTACTTTAACGCCCAATAAGAGAGCTCACAATACAGACACACAGTAAAACGTATACATACATTATGGTCTTTTATATGTAGTAATTCAAAGTGATTTGGTTCGTACTTTAACGCCCAATAAGAGAGCTCACAATACAGACACACAGTAAAACGTACATATACACTATGGCCTTTTATATGTAGTAATTCAAAGTGATTTGGTTCGTACTTTAACGCCCAATAAGAGAGCTCACAATACAGACACACAGTAAAACACAGTATACATACACTATGGCCTTTTATATGCAGTAATTCAAAGTGATTTGGTTCGTACTTTAACGCCCAATAAGAGAGCTCACAATACAGACACACAGTAAAACGTATACATACATTATGGTCTTTTATATGCAGTAATTCAAAGTGATTTGGTTCGTACTTTAACGCCCAATAAGAGAGCTCACAATACAGACACACAGTAAAACGTATACATACATTATGGTCTTTTATATGTAGTAATGCAAGTATTGTATTGTATTGGTCAACACCACCGTCATTATAATAATAGAATATACTATAGAAGGTTTGTGGTTTTATTAGGAAAATTAAATATGGTGTAAAATCCTTGAAGCTAGCGACCTTAAGAGAGGAAGTAATCAATTGGTGAAACCTGGAGCGAGGTTATTCATCATATTTACAAGATGTCGAAACGATTTCCAGTGGTTGGGAAAATTGGTGAGCGTGTCGCAATATCCTGAAGCTACGGCGCGTAAAGCCTGTGAGCATCTGGATCAGAAGCGCCATTGAATATCCTTAACAATATTATATAATACTTATTTGCAGACAAATTAATTACATGGAAAACACGCCAATATAATACTGCAATGATTATGTGTGCGTATACTAATAGAGCTGGTATAGATGAGTTTGACAGATGCTACACCAATCAGACGCGGTTGGTTTCCCTTCTGGGCCAATCATCTCCACGGACGTGTCAGCCATCTTGATATTTATACATGCAGTTGTGAGGAATCCATATCGGTGGTGTTGATAGAGGTCTATTCGTATACGCATCAATACTAACACCTCCAGCACGACTTATATTGAATACGGCCGTTAGTTTTATTGCATGTATTGTTTCTTATTTACATATATATTCGTGGTGTAAACAAACATTTAGTGTTTGAAATTTGCTCTATAAAGATAATAAATAAAGTGTAAACGCGTGCGTGTCGAGACAATTTTTACTTGTCTCGATATTAGAAGCGCCTGGCAGTGAATAAACCCCCATGCAACATCATCGCTAAAATCGGAAAAATCTATGAGAATATAGTATAGATAATTCGACATACACGAAATAATATATCCATATAAATGACATTTATGAATGAAATAAATATAATTTGAAGAAAACAGACCACAATAAAGGATTTCTCCTCCTTATATTTCAATATTTTAATTCGATAATTCGGACACTTTCGCTAATCCGACTGTTGGCAGTCCTATATTTAAATTTCAACAAAAATATACTAAAAAAGTGTTCACTACTCAACTCCAAGATTGTCTAAAAAAAGTGAGAACTACTCTTGCTTCTTATATCTGAACCTACAGTAAATTTAAAAATTAAGACAAGCTTTATTGTAACAAAAGTAATTGTCAGACAATATCACAAGTTTCGTGTAAATTAGAAAGAAAAATTGTAGAGTAAATGTCACTTCGCAGACGGTAATTGTCATAATTTATAATATTATATTGACGTACATGTTTAGGAATACAAATTGAATTGAGTAACGCGTTTTGAGATTATTCAATAATTAAAAAGTCAACCCTGGCGTAAAGGATGACATAACAATTATTATTATGTTATTCGGCAATTATTGTAATAATAAAATAAAAACAATGCATTAAATCACAGAAGAGGAACGACGAAACCTCAATGCATAATAATTACACACTAATCGAATATTTATATATAAAATAAACTACAAACATATTTAGGATAAGGAAACAGCGAGAAAGCTTTTCCGATACAATAAACAATCGAAGAGAAACTGGCGGCGGTCGATCTATTGTGTTGGAAATTTACAATAAAAAAAATAGATCTAAAATAATATAATTTAGACTAATTCGGCGTTTGTGGAGAAAGTGAATACATTTTTCGATCATCTTTGATAGCGTTTGTATGCAAGTTAAGACAATGGGGTACGCGTCGCTGATTCCACCGCTTCTAAAACTATAATTTATAATAAATAAAAATACTCAGTAGAGATTTTATCATCGAGAATATTAATAAAAACATACAACCTGTCTTTGGCTGAACTTCAAATAAATTAAAGGCGAATATGTAACTACAATACGATCATTAAAAAATATACTAAAAGGAGCCTAAGGTTTTTTTCGTATAAAAAAATAATTTAATAATAATAAAGTGATTTATTATTATCATGATGTCATCATAGAATGACAAAAACAAAATTCATTTTCAAAAGTCAAGCTAAAATGAATAACAACTATGTTGTCATAACGTCTAAGGTCCTTTACCGTATTTGCATCAAAACAACTAATTGTAAACACTATGTTGTCATAATGTCTCAGGTTGCTGACCGTGGGTGCTGTTTGGGGTTATGTTCTTGTTTCGTACTATTGTTGTTTCATTAATTCTATGACGTATGCTTATAATAATACAAATTCAAATCAGGCGGTCAATCATCTAATAAGTAAATACGCAATATTCTGAAACTTTTAAAAATAATAATTAAAAAAATTAACTAGTTGACCTGGACCATTAATGAAGGTGTGGTTGTGTTGCATTTAATGTACCATTCCTTGCATTTAATTATTTTAAGTTTAATTAAAGACATGTTGTATATCAAATTAAAATTGTTCTTAAGACATCTAGCCATATTTATATCCTCACTCATTTTGTATACATAATATTTCAATGCTACAAAATAAACCTGGGTTTGTATAACATGTCTTTAATTGAAGTTAAAATATTTTAAAGGCTTGTGTGATCACAAAAAAATATTAAAAACCGCCCAAAGAATTTTTAGGGGGTGGTAGGGTATCGCAAAAATGAATATTGAAATCAGCTGTTTCTGTAAAGTACTGAGTGTATTGTGTCTGTTCAATATTTTAAGAATTAAGCAATATTTTTATAAAATATTAATTATTTAAGCGGCAACGCGACATTACTACAGAAAGAGCCGATTTCAAGATTCCAAAACTGTGAAAAAATTTTAATCAATATTTTTCCGAAACCCTACGACCCCTTGAAATATTCTCAGTTAGTTTAAGTTCATCGTGTATATTGTGTCATTGTTATTTCATATATTTTTTTTAAAATCTTGTTTTATTGTATATTTGGGTCAAAATACAACTATTTAAATTTTTACCTAATTGTTATTATCAATCACATGTTTGCCTGATATTTTAGATTTTTTATTATATTATTCGATTGTTAAATTATTAAATTTAATGCATTTTAACACATGGGATTATGTTAATAAATAAAGTCAAAGTCACACTATTAACGTCGACAGACCAGTCAGATATTTTTATTTAAAAAAACCTAGTATATTTGGACCTTTATTAGAGATGTCAATTATTTCTTTGTAATATATTTTAACTTTTAAATTAAAAACACTAAAATAAAATGAACATTTGAGAATCTCTGAACAGGCTACTGACCAGGAGAAGTAAAACCTCAGTAACATCATTCGTGTTGCGTCAGTCAAAGGTGTCGGTAACCTGTGTTTATAAACGTTAATTTGTGTTAAATTATACAATGTTATAAGAGTGAAAATAAATAGAAACATGCATAGCTTGGATATTTTTTTGGCAGTGGCCATTTTTATTGTGAGTATCAATAATTGATTTATAAAAAAAATGCTTTTTTTTAAAACGTTTTCATTGCATTGTTGTATTAATTATTAAAGTGTTGAAAACAATGCGCTTTTCCCAAAATAAATTTTCTTATGTAAACGGCGAAACTATCGAGCAAAAAAAATATTCACATTGTTAAATCTGTTTTATTAAGCCAAAAGTCACTAACTACATTTTTTACTTAAATTCTAGTTAGTATTTTTTTAATTTTATTAAAAAAACACGGCCCTTGTCCATTTCGGAAAAAATAAACACTATGGTTTTATACTGGTGAGTACAAAAAAATCATTTTACAGGACATGAAATTTAACAATAATGTAATCTTAAAAAAAGAATACCTTTGTGTCTTATATTTGTAGAGCAAATTTCCAAAAGTAGACTTGCCAAAAGCGTAATCTTCTGGGCATATTTAAAATTAGCTTTACACATATAAGAAAAATAAGTAAGGCATTTTAAAATATATTTTTTAAATACTTCTATAAAAGAAATCCTAACTTAAAAATTATTCAGTATAAAATGATATTGTATATATTTTTCAGGAATGTACAAGGGCCATGTTTTTAATGAAATTAAAGGAAATACGATTGGAATTTATATGTTTTTTTAAAAATAAAATAAAAAATACAGTTAATGAGTATTAGCTTTAAAATTAAGATTGGACCTTTAACAATGTGATTTTTTTTTTTAGTTGATAGTTTCGTTTAGATAAGAAAATTTATTTTGGGAAAAGCGCACTGTTTTCAAAACTATGGGAATTTTTTAAAAGAGAAAAATACTTAGTAGACTATGTATTTAAATATTATAATAACACGAATCACTTTGGTTCAATTAACAATTAAAATCGCATGAAAAACGGGGTTCATTGTTGCGCTTTTTAAGGTCGACCGCCTGCAAGTTTGCCGTGACTTTAATAATAAAATCTAACTATTGTTAATCACACAGTTAACAACATGTGGGAATCGGTGTTAAAAATTTGTATAAATTGACGTGCTACACGTGATCATTGAAGGTTAGATTAAATTTAAGCTATCGGATTTCTCTTTTCTGGAAGGTGACCTATCAACATTTGTATAATTACCTGTGTGAATAATCACAGCGGGTTAATTACCAAGGCTCGTTCTCTTTTGCAATAGCAATGAAACAATGCGTTTCGATTTGCAATCAATTATGTATTGTTTTTTCGATTTTCCAACAAAACTACATAAAAATAATTTTATTTTATAGATTTGCACCGAGTATTCTGAATGCATCACCGCACCGAAAAGGCGACCTTCATTGCCGTATTGGAATTTCGATGATTCGGATATATTCGATGGAGGATTGGATTTTACGAGGAATATAAGGAATTATCAAGAACCGTCCCTTCCCTGGGAAGACGCCTTAAGACATAGTGTTTATTTGACGCTTGTCAGAGATAAAATAGACGTTTTGCTGAAGAAGAATGGAATATCAGATAGAAGGCGTCATCCGAATAAAGACGACATCGAAAGGTTCGAACAAGAAATACAGAAAGACAGCGAGGTTAATCTTTGGAAAGATATTAAACGAGCGCCGTTCAAGCTGAATGGAAAACCCAAAGGGCCTGTGTTTGGGGATATTGCGATTTTATCCAGGGGCAGATTGGTCGAGGATCAAGATGGCTTTCAATTCATCGAAGACGATAATGTGGAGGAATGTATCGAATGTCACCTGTACAGTGCGAGACCTAACGAATTAGAAGCCGAGAAGATGTTCGCTTGTAGAGGTGAAGACTGCAATAATCGAGGATTGAGGGCTCTCTGGACTGTGAGGAGGATCAGACATAGAAACTACGATACGGGTAATCCCCCATTTAGATACGAGCTTATGTTCTCCATATCGTCAGCGAAACAGGACGGCAAGGGTATAAATTACAATGTGCCGACCCAAACATTCACCATCAACGAAGATGACAAACTAATCAAAAAAGAAGGGAAGCGAAAGGGTAAATTTTTTGACGGTAAAAAACCAAATCGAAGACCCCAAGGAGCGGTGCAGTTTCCAGATGCTCGACCACAACAAACCTTGTTTGAAGATACAAAACTAGACTTGAACATCGGCGAAGTGTATGTGGATACAAATAGAGCTTTTTATACCAAACCCACAATCAAAGATGACACATTGAAACCGGTTAAAAATGAACCGGATAATTACGACGCGATACCGACAATAACGCATCTACATCATCATTTTTATTTAAACGACCAAGGCATACCGATGGTATTCGACAAAAACTATAATCACGACACTGTTATAGAGAATATGCAACGTCACCACGAGGTTTCGAGTATTTCACCTGAAATATTGCAAATAGTCAGTTCGACCGAAAATCCCAGAATTTACACACAAGAAATACTTGAAAATATAGCGACTACACCAAGGCCTGAAAGAATTGTGACGATTGGGGAGACGCGTAAAACAGTGTTTCCCACCAAACCGTTCATACCCAGTCCTGTAGATAATATAAGAGTAACTTTTCCCGAACCAGATCCTTTATACACTTCAACATCATCAGAAGATGTTAAATTGACAACGCCGATTGTGGTAGAAGAGATACAAGAAGAACAAACCAACGACTTGGAAACCACTGCGCCTAGTTCTACTACAACAGAGGTTCACACTACAATTACGACTCCAGTTGAAACAACAACAATTAAAAAATACAAGCTTCAATCAACAAGAAAACCCCCCGCGTTAAAGAATTACAAGATTAAAAAAATAGAGCCGGAAAACACTACTATCAACGTTGGAACTACACAAATAATGGAGCCAAGAACCAATGCGACTGCGGAAGAAGGGCGTAGACGTGGCATAGTGACCCAAAAGGCTATATACAAAAATGGCCGCAGATTAAGATTGCCTAAAAAGTTTACAGAACTCGTTAATGCTCAGGTTCCAGCTCCGGATCTTGACACGAATACCACAACGCCATATGTCGTTTCTAATGCGACAGAAAGTAATAGCAGAGAAACGATATCTTCAACACAAAAGCCGAGTACGACGACTCAGTACTACGACTACACAACGCCAAGGAAATTTAAAAACTTTCAATCTCAGAGGAACATACGGCGGAAATATTTGAGAAAGTCTGGAGTTTGGACGACTAAAAAACCGAGTACGACTACAACAGAGGTTATTCCCAACGAAAACGAAGCGGCTGCATCGGTTGAGTCTGATGTGAGTATAGCTAAAGTAGAGGAGATTCCTACAGCGAGAAAAGCTCCTCCCATACCGAGAGTAGAAGAAGTTGAACCACCAAGATATCGAGCTCAAATCATAGCGAGCCGAAAAGATATTATTGTGAGCAATGACAATTCTGAAATACCGCAAGACAAAAATGAAGTTGCATTAGAAACAGGAAATCTAAACATATCCGAACATCACATTCTATCAAGAAAAAAGGCTGATTATAATGAAAGCGATAGTCTGGAAACCACGACATTAATGGATGAAAATTCCATCACGACCATTGTTCCCGAAGAAGACGTAGAAGAAAACACAACTAATTCATATAGCGACTCTGAAACGGAAACCCAAACAGAAACCGTAGTGGTTTTGGTGACTGAAAGTTCTAGAAAAGAATCCACTACAAAACCGAGTGAGACTCCACAAACGAAAAGGAGTTACGTGACATCGATAAGTTTAAAATTGGGCAATAGAACTCGACCGTTTGTTCGCCCCGTTTCATCTAAATACAGAAATCGCATCCAACCCAAGAAAGAGGAAGTGAAATGGATGGAAAGTAGTACATTTATGACAGATCTGTTAAAACGTTTTGATATGGAAAAAATGATAAAGACTCAACAACCGCAGGAAGATGATAGTGAAGTACAAGCAATGGATACAATTACACAAAAGATAGTGGATCATGTGAAAAAAGTGAATATTGTGAACAATAGTACGAGTGCAAGATGAAATAGTATTACATTGAAATCTTTTAAGTGTATAGATAATACAAAATTAGATATTTCATTCAACTCACCAGCTCCGTCCATGGTGTATTTATAAACAGGTTCTGCTTTTTCAGGTATTAGGGATGAATATGTTTCGGGCATCATTTCTTTAATGCGTTGATGGTATGATAATCTGTAGATAAAAAAATATATTTAAACAATAATATTTTGGCATAAACTTAATATGTAGATTAGAACATCTTACCTTAAGCATTTAAGTAATGTTTCTCTTATAAACTTTGGTCTTGGATGTTCGGAATTGAGTTGTAGACAAGAATCCCAATCTTCCCATGACCATCTGAATTGGAAATTGCTCAAGTGATAGGAGAACCAATTGACAAACCTATACAAAATATATTGTATTATATTAGAATTTTTATGTAAATAAGTCAAATAATATAACTGTGGCTTTGAGAATACAAAGGATGAGCTCGATAAAAGACCTATAGAAGATTTATAGTAAAAAAAAGAGTAATTAAAATTTTGTAATAAATAAACTCCAAATAAAAATTGCCAAACTGTTCAGTTCGTCCTATGTATTCTAAGTCTCAACTATTATAATGTTGTAAATATGCAAAAATAAATTATAATAAAAATAACAAAGGTTTTTTTTTAAACATATATTACCGATCAAAACAAGATGTGTTCATCGAGTCTATTCGCATGAAGAGGATCTCAGTGGCTTGGGCTAAAACTTGAGGCATTGTAGACGGTTGTAGTTTGCACAATTCTATGAGGATTGAACCGTAGCATATTTCTAAGTATTTTGGCACCGGCATATGAAATAGTTCAGCAAATATTATCTCCACTATGCAATAATCTAGAGGAATTTTCGACTTAAACGGGAAGTAGAGAAGATGAGCTGCACATTCTTTCCTTTCCAAATGATACATATCGACAATAGAATGCAGATGCTCTTCGATCAAAAATCTCTCAATGGAATGTGCTCCGGGCAGAACAGGACCTTCAGGGCAATCAGTATAGTCGAACATTCTGAAAACAACCCATGGCATTGGATAGATAAATGATTCCTGATGCGGAGGCGGCACAATAGTAGGAAGTGTATGCTGAAGAGCTTCGCACAAGACGGAATCAAAAGCTAAGTATGGCCTGGGAATGTGTTTTTCAGCCCAGTTGTCTTGTTGTAACTTTTTAATTTGTGACCAGAGGCAATCCAGATATTCTTCTTGAGGATGTGGTGTATCAACCGACCACACTCTGAGAGCATTATGATGTTTCTTGCTTCTCTTATTCAAAAATATTTCAATATTCAGCAATAGCGATCCCAGTTGTGATTCTTTTTTCTCATAAAGTTCTCTCCCGACCCACGGCAGAGTGCCGAGAACTGCGAAGACATACCAGTCTTTGCGCACTTGAGGAACTCCATCTTCATTGACAACATCGATAAGATTCTCCAGAAGTGTGAGTAAAGAAGATGCAGCTAATACATGACAATTCACCAAATCAGCAATAAAACGGAGGGAATATCGGGCGGCATCCCATTTGCAAGCTTTCAAATTGTCCTTGAATGTTTTAACAATGTAGTCGACAAACTCGCCACCAAAATTAAAATTCTTGGCATTCAGAAGTCCAACAAGTGTAGCGTAAATTGTACATTTTTCAGGCATGCGAATAGCACATTCTGATAAAATACGCAGTATTTTATTACGAAATGTAGTCAAATCAGCTTCAAGAACGCTGGCAAGGCCTTCGAGATTTGATTCAAGACTAGATGTACTTTTTTCACCAACTCGGTGGATCAAAGATTCAAGACGGTCTTCGATTTCTTGGTTCTCAGATACTCTACGTCGCTTTCGATTGAGGCGATCTAAAAAAATAAGACACGACGTTTAGTTGGGCAATTTTATAAATAATATACATATATTTTTTTGATTGCACAGTAAATAATTACATTTGTGTACAAATGATTTATTTGTGTATGAAGGAACCTAGTTACGAATATTTTAAAGGCACATTTGATATGAAAGATAATGTTTCTTCATATATTTTGTAAAATAGCCAATAACTGATAGTGATAACCCGCGAAATTTCTATAATGGAAGTGTTACCGTAGCCATCCTCATCATCGTGTGCTCTCCTCCTGCTCATGTTGGCTGCCCTGATCTCTCAGCTGTCACTGTCACTGGTCCAGCTCAAGCCACGCCCACTACTTCGAGCAAACAACTATTTCCTGTACTCCTGTCACTTTCCAATGCTGCACATAGCAGACGCCGCTTCAGCAGCTGTACATCACTGATATATCTAGCCAGTCAATATATGTATGCCACTTTGCATATGAAATTATATTTTAAAATAAATAATACAAAATATTTATTCAGCGTAAAGTAAATTAAATAATTTATAAAATAAAAAAGTAGCAGATATAATAAATGGCGGTATTTATGTATGATGAAAAAATGCGGGCAGGTGCAGTGTCATGTGAAATGTCATCGATGGTTTGATGGAAATTGTTATGTTCTTTGTCTGTTTGTTGCGGCGCCGAGTGATTGTGGAGATGACTTTAGTCCAGAGTCCGCACAGCAAATGATTCAATCTCACAGCGAACACAGTCATAACAACTTCATCAGCTATGGCTGCTCTTCCTCCTGACAGTGATTATCTTTTTTACTTTTACAATTTTTTTTATATTTTCTTTATTTAAAAATAAATACCTTTAACTAATTGTATATCTATACACTGATTTATATGATATATTATATATTTTTTATATTTGTTTTAATTAATTGGATAACGCATTTTTAGGAAAACATATCAACAACCTGTTGGCCCAGTTACCAGAGCTGACTACGATATTTACAGTTCATCGCAAAATCGGTGAAGGTTCTTTCAGCTCGGTGTACTTGGCTTCATTGAAATCTGAAGAGCAGTTACCGGAACGTGACAAAAGACTGTTTGCCATTAAACATCTCGTGCCAACGTCACATCCGAATCGGATAGAACAAGAATTGAGATGTTTAAAATACATTGGGTAAACCAAACTTAAACTTAAACAAAAAAAGAATCTCCATACTAATATATTTTCATTAATTTTGCAGAGGCTGTGAAAATGTTGTAGGAATTGATTTTTGTATGCGAAAATATAATACTGTGATATTTGTAATGCCTTATCTTCCTCATACAAAATTTTCTGTGAGTGTTATTTCGAAATATATGTATACATATAAATAGTTTCGTAATATTTAAAAATATGCTTATTTATTTGTATTTATTTTAGGAATATGTTTTGAAAATGGATGTGATGGAAACCAAAATGTATATGAAAAACTTACTCACCGCACTGAAACGAGTACATAAATTTAATATTATTCATAGAGACGTTAAACCTAGCAATTTTCTTTATGACCGCGAAAATAAAAGGTAATCACTGAATTCTATTCGATAAATTGAAATACATTCTTTTTTATGATTATAGATTTTTATTGGTTGATTTCGGACTAGCACAAAAAATTGATATATGGCCATCGTCACAAAACAGTAATCTTTTAAAGGACTTTTATCAGTTTGATATATACAGGGATATACCGATTGAAAATGGAGTCTCGACTACAAATCAAGCCCAAGTTTTTCTTCAACAGTCTGCTGTGAAAAGAAAACTGGATGAAGCTGAAATCACGGTTTGTTTGTATAATTTTATTTTAAAAGTCATTTTATAATACATATTATAATTTTTACAGGACTCGCATATTGAACCTGCATTAAAAAAACCATTACTTGAAAATCCAATTCCTGTGAACGGTTCAGTTAGTCATCCTTTAAAACCACTGCAGGAAGATCATCCAAAGATATCACCCGGCATTGTAAATACACTTGCATAAATTAATGTATTTTCAATAATCATAAATAATTATTCTTTTTTTTAGAAAATACCTACAACTAATAGACCAGTTGTCCAAACGGAAAAATTAGAACAAGTTAAACGGCAGGTGTTCCCCAATGATTCGGAAAATAAAGCGATCACGGCTTCAGCAGTTCCTTATCAAAGTAGTGTTATTCCGATGATGTCACCGTACAATATGAACGGAATGATTCCAAACGGATTCAACGCGTCGCAATTTAATCCTTATAATCTTCCCAACATGTATAACCCCACTGTAAGCTCGCTAGATTTTCAAAGAAAACTGTCCTCTTGCTACGGTCACTATTCCGGCTTAGATTATTCATATTATCTTAGCATGAAAGCATATTTGGACAGCATCGGTGCTTCCATGCATGCGAATTCAGCTGCATTTCAATATGCCATGGCGTATTACAACAGAGCTTTAATGGAACAAAAGAAATTGGTGCAATCGACCAATTTAATGCAAAATCCTCAGGTAAATATGTATCAATATAACGTGCCGACCAAAAGCCATCAGCAGCCGACGAGTTCCACTTCAAAGGCTCCCAACGGAGCTAGGAAACCAGCCCAAAAAACTAGAATAGACAATCATGCGGCTGCATGCAAGTGCGCCGGAAGACCTCAAGTCTGTTTGCTTTGCTTGAAGAAGGGAGAGTATAAAGCGCCCAGAGCTGGTACTCAGGGATTTAGACCTCCTGAAGTATTGCTGAAGTATACCGAACAAACAACTGGTAAGACTGATTTTTTTTTATATTCACTTTTATGAACAACACAATATTATTTTCTAAATTTCTGTTAGTTTACTATCTATCAATCATATCTTTGTCCAATATTTGTTTAATTATCTCTCTGTTATGGTCGCTATTGACTTTTCTGAATATTTGTGGATATTTTTCATATGTTTTG
This sequence comes from Agraylea sexmaculata, assembly GCA_022606485.1. Classification (NCBI taxonomy): domain Eukaryota; kingdom Metazoa; phylum Arthropoda; class Insecta; order Trichoptera; family Hydroptilidae; genus Agraylea; species Agraylea sexmaculata. The sequence continues at coordinate 59,040 of JAGTTH010005451.1, forward strand.
TTTATTGAATTATTCATTAAAATAAATATTAATTTTGTGTGTTGCTTGGTGGAATAAAATATTTTAAATAAATTTACATAATTATGATTTTCATGATAACAGTGTTTTTTTTAAATTTTACTTGTAGCTGTGGATTTATGGGCTTGTGGTGTTATTCTGTTGTCTATTGTCTCTGGATGTTTTCCGTTCTTCCATGCGCCTGACGACATCACAGCTTTAGCGGAAATAATCGCAATTTTCGGTAGCACCAAGTTGAAAAATGTGGCTGATGTTTTAGGTAATCGAAATTAATATACTATTGGTCTAGTTCAAGTTTAACGATTTTTATTTGTTCAGGTCGTCATCTGATATGCAGTTATACCAAAAAAGCATTGGACCTTAGGAAGCTCTGTTCCCATCTCCGTAAAAGAGCACTCGCCAAACAAGAGGAGAAACTTTCTAAGAATGTGAAAGTCAACGGCGACAAGGCCAGTACATCCAAAGGTTCAAAATTTAAAATGCCAAAAGAGACGTTGTGTTCAGACTGCAGTCTATCCTTACCTTTTTGTGTTTGTTACGAAGACGGCCAGACTTATAGTGATTCCAATGTAAGGAAATAATCAGTATAAAATATATATTATTTATTTTGACTTTGTTATTCATTTCCAGCCCTATATGACACTCGATTCGTGCGGTCGGAGATTGTGGTGTGGTTTTCCAGATGAAGCATTTGATTTGTTGGAGAAATTAATGGACCCGAATCCTCACACAAGGATCACAGCATCGGATGCACTCTTACATCCTTTCTTAGCGGATTTGTGACAATTACTGTTTCAATATTTAATATCTAGTCATTTAATAACCAATTAGTGTTGAGGATGCGAATTAATTTTTAGTAGATTACACAATTTCCTCAGTATTTTAATGCTTTGATTGTTCACGTTTTACTTATTATTCTGCATACATTTTCTTTCTTCCAAAATGCATTATTTAGTTTTTATCATTGAATAATGCAAATTTGTTACTAGTTTTTGAGTTCTTCTAATGGTTAATTTAGTTTTTATGTTGATTAAGTTCAATTGAATTGATGATAATAATGAATGATTTTTGTGATATTCATAGACTGCCCTGTTAAATTTACCATTTTTATTTAGTTTAGATTAGTAATATTTAGCTTTTTGTCTCTTCTACATAATTAAAAGGTTGTGATATTTGTCAGATAGTGAATGGTGGAAAATATCCATTGGCGACCATTTTCGAATAAATCACAAATTTATTTTTAACTGAGAATAGCGCATAATTGAAAACAAAAAAAATTAATTGTAATGTAAATGCTCATAAATGTGCCTTTAATTCAATTCGATTTAAAGTATTTATCGAGTCATTGTAATAATAATTGTGTATGTGTTGTCTGAATTGTGGAAACTGAAGAATGAATTTTTTTGTTAATTAAGCATGTTCATTTGAAAAAATATAAATAATTAAAAAAAAATTGCATAGAATTTTTATTTATATACAAACAGTCACATTAGTTTTATTTTCTATTTCGTTCACTATTCCCTGTCCCAATAATAACATCCCTTCCAATATAGCATCGATGTCCGTCACTAATGCAGGTTTTCCATTTTTCTGAATTAGTTTACGCCCGTTTAAAATTGATGTCTGAAATAATAATAAACAAAAAATGTATGAGAAAATTTATATTTTTTTTTACAATTACATTTAATAAATTACCTTGAACTCTTTAGTTTCATAGATTGCTGGTTTCCAAAGTATTCCTATCGTGTCACCTCCGTAAGTATCGTGGAAGAACAAAGCGAAATCATCATAACTCGACTGCAATATTGATCACAATTAAATATTTTACTATTTTAATAAATATAAATAAATTATTCTTACTCTCAATTGGGTTAAGTAGATTTGAACGGGATCAAAATCAACAACCGGAAAGTGTTCGTCGTCGATTTTAGAATAAGCGGTGAGTTTTGTGGGTTTTGTATATACGGTGGAATTTTTATGGTGATATTTATTTAGAGGATTTAATTCAGTTTTGACTTTGATAAGGACATCGTATCCGTCTGTGTTTGTGAGGAATAATGTCTGAAATGGGAATATTATATTAAATTTTGTAAGGCATTTTGAATTTTTGTAATAATTACCGATGATGTGTCGGGTATCGGTTGGATAACGAGTGTGTTAATCATTTTCAAAGCTTCGATTGCTAATATTTGTACTCTGGCTAGTATTTGAATTGTCGGGTGTGGTCTGGTCCACGGACTTGGTTTGTTTCCGTCATATGGTGTTAATAAATACATTGGAGGTAAAGTCTCTCTGGAATTCATAAATGTCATCTCTGAAGTTGTGATGTCTTCCTCTGAAAATTCAAGATAATTAAAGAAATTGCTGAATATTTATATAGCTTTAATACATACTGGATAAATCGTCGTTGAAGTTGAGAATAAGCATTTGTGTATTCCAGTCGGTGTGAGCTAATAGCGAAAGAGCTCTCCAGAATGCCGTTTGTGGTTGGTAAGGAACAGTATATGGTTCACTCTTTAAAAATAAGCTAGCGACCAAAAGATCCACACAGATATCGGGGAAGTGGAAAGAGTCGATCATGTGAGCTCTCAACCAACGTTTCAGCAGACATGTGGCAGGTCCGAAACAATTATTTTGATAGTACAAACTTGAAAAATATATCGATTATTAATATGCACCACAAATAAAATAATCAATTTAAAATTTACCCATTTAAAGCAATGCGTATGCGGGGCATTCGACTTGTTCTTTGTTCAAGTTCCACACTTTCATCACAATCTCTATATTTTGTGACGCCTTCTTTGTCGATTATCTCACGTAGAAGGGTCACTTCTTTTCTTAGAGCTACTTCGACGCGAAATACATAACCGTTTTTAATAACATCGACAAATTCTTGTTGGGGGTACGCTGTTAAAGAACACTGCTTTTTCAGAGCTTCTGATATTTGAATGTTGAATGCAGCTTTAATCTTTCTCAAGGCATCGATTTTGTCGGGCCATTTCCCACTTTGAGCTAAATAAAAATAAAAAAATTCAAATTCAGATCAAAATAAGATAAAACAATTAGCTTACTTAATTGTATCACAACTTTCAGTGCGGGTGTGTACGAAGGACACGAGATTTGATCATTATATTCTTCGATTAATGTGTATTTTTCGATGCTATTTTCACTATTTGTCGACGGAAATTGAAGAGGTGGTAAAGGATCTGTAAAACTGAATACTGACGAAGTACCTGAAATAAAATATGTCACATTAATTTGATTATTTTTTTATTGATTTTTATGTATTCCCACCTTGAATCGAATGAATATCCAATGGCATATTGGTAAGATTTCTTAAATTTTGTGTTAGCGAGTCAAATGAAGAGCTGAGGATCATACCGGCTTCTTCTCCTGTACCGTATTGGTAATTAGCTGGTTCGACAATCTTATTCTGTAGTATGTAATCAAATTGGTCTGCTACATAAAACATTTTCTTGCCAATACCTAAAATATTATGCAATGTGAATGTGAAATTTTTTAATGTATGGTTAAAAAAATATTACCAAATTTAGATTGAAGTAAGTGAAATATAATTTCTTTAATTATTAATCTCTTAGAAGATAATGTATGATTTGTGTTCCAAACGCAAGCTTCGGCAATCGTGCCGTCTAGAAATCTCCGAAGGGTCGATTTTGCACCCCAAAATTCTCTACAATTAGGATGATATTTTATTACTGAATATTGAAATGTTATGCGAGTAAATTACCTGAATTTTTCAGCTTCCGGTAAATTGGCAAGCGGACCTTTGTCGATAAAATCGAAGGCTCTTGATGGATTTAATTTTATACCGAACACAAGAGGTTTGAAGAATGTAGATTTGGAAAACACTCTTTCAGTTATCGGCCATGCTTCGTCTTCCTGTGCAAAATTTTTGAGGGTGAGAAGCGAAACCCTATCTCCGAGTCCTTTATTCAAAACTTCATAAAGCAGATCGATAATGGCCGGTCTTAATACTGCACCCATATCTATTTTAACTTGTTCTTCTAATTGCTTTTTCATTGATATGTCAAAAATTTTTGAAAAGTCAATTCTAAAACAAAATAATATGGCAGAATATGATTTAATGAAATTTGAGTGTTTGTTTTTTTTTCTATACCTGAGAATGTGATCATATTTTAAATGGAATACAATCGGTGTCATAAACAGTGCATTGAATCCACTCATTCCTTGGCTATCCAAGAAATCAATGGCAAGTTTGCTTTCATGCTGAATATCTCGATAAGAATCCAAGGAGAGATCTGCACAAAGGTTGTTATATCCTGAACTATCTACAAATACAACTTGATAAAATCCATGGAAGTCATCAATAGACGGATGATTGGGGCTCGGTTCGGATGAGAATAAAGTAATTCCGCTGATGTCCCATTCACTTGCAGCTGGAAAATTATATTAATATTAAAAGCATGACGGTGAGAACATTTACTGCATAACTTACCCAGAGAGGTCCAAACATTTCTGATTATTTGATAGCTACTCATTGAATTATTGATTCTTTTTGTTTTGGTTAGATAAGCAACGAACATTGTCATTAAAAATCCGCTGAAATTAGTCATCTGTCTTTGCCGGAGCCAAATTTTCAACAGCACTATGCTATTTTTAAGGTTATCGCATTCGGCCAGAGTTTCAGTTAGTATTTGGTTATTAGTTACACAGGTGATATCAAATAGAATTGCGGCATTATAACGAGGAGTGGGAATAACGGCGTCGTCATCCGGAGTTGTATCAAGATTCAGTCTCCATCGTTTCCTAATATTGTTTTTATGAGGAGTGAATTTGTACAATTTGAAGATATCATTATCGTAGCAGAGTTGAAGAGTAACGTGCACATGTTTTCCAAGTTTGCCAGCGGGTTTCATTAAAATAGCCGATTTATAGTTGCAATTATTCAACATGGTGTACTTGATATCTTCGACTAGATCACACATGGATAGTTTCGAAGCTAAATATTTTAAACATAACGCTTTTTTTCTAATGCACCGTTCATTGATATAATCGGATTTATTCAATATACTTTTAGTAAGATTGATTTTGAGATTGACATTAAAATTTGGCCCTAAAATACTTCCATATTTGAAAGATCCTATTACTTCAGCTGGTTCAAATTTTAAACATGAAACCGTTTCAGTGATATCAATGGGCTGGAGAAGCATTGGGAGTTGAACGTCACTTTTTTCTGATTTGTCGTCTAAATTTGAAATAAATTCATTGAGGCCAAGCAACCATTTGTTAAACAATGTGACGTATTTCGGTTTTAAGGCCACTTCTTTGAGTACTTCGTCTATTTGGAGACGGAAAAAGTTGGAATTGAATAGATTTTCAGTTTCTCTAAGTCGGTTAAGCTCTTCGACGGTAGGTTGTTTTGTATATTTTGCCGATTTTAATATTTTAAGTTTATCCCTGGATTTGGAGAGTTTAACTTTTTTCTTTCCCGATACATCTTCTTGTTGTTCGTCTACATCACTGTCATTATTTATTGCGGGGAGTTCATCCGGAATAGAAAACAGCTGCAAATAGGTATAAACGTAAAATAAATAAGTACTTAAAAACAGAGTGTTTTTAGAAAAATATATTACCTCTTTTTTTCTTTTCATTGATTTTTTCTGCATCGTGGATCAGTTGTAAAACAGATAAATTAGTGACACAAACAAAACCACGTGCTGTCAAAGAAACGTCAAATATTTATTGCCAGAATTAAAAAATATAATTCAACCATATTATTTTATGGTTTTCTTTACTTTTATTTAGTAGAATTGAAATTGTTACCGAGCATTATGTTACGATAACACCAAGCACAACCATTTGCATTAAATTCGTTTTTAATTCATTAATTAATTCACACACAATCAACAGAGTCAACTGTTTTGTTTTTTTTTGTGATTTTGTTAAACCTCTGAACTATTTTAATATTCTAAATAATTTAACCAGCCAATACTTATTTAATGAAATAAGAGAGGCGTTTAAATTCAAACCATCCAAGCGAGTTTTTAAATTTAAGCGTCAATAATTACATACAATAAATATTTTATAACAATATTAGTTAAATCAAAACCTCCTTGTAGCAAGGAGGTTTTGGTTAAATAGAATACTGCTTTAAATAATCGATTAGAACATTGGTATAATGTTAAGTTAAGAATTCCATAGAAACAGACACACCTTTAATAAACAAACTAAATCAAATTGTAACCGAACAAAGAGACAGACAGGTAACTTATAAAAGAATAATTGATTATAATGAATCTGCGAAATTATTTTTACATTTTATTGTTTTTTAGTTGTTTCAGTAAGACAAAAATTTACTTTCAAGTTGGAATCTAATGATGAGAGTGATGAATATGATTTTGAAAGTACTTCACATGATACACCAGAAGAGAAAAAAGAGAGGAAGAGAAATTTACAACTCTCTATATGTATGATAAATTGCCGATATGACGTAATTAAGAAAGTGGCTAATTTAATGAATTTCAAAAATGTGCTTGAAAATGAGGATTGGAATGTATTGTGGACAGATACTTACATTGCATTGGAAAAATTAAAAGAAATGAAAAGGTTTCAGTGTGTGAATTATTTTCCAGGCATGGTGGAGATTTGCAGGTATTTTATAATGATTATATTTATTATTTTGCTTAGTTGAGGAAAAATGATATATTTTTTTTAGAAAAGATTTGCTTGCTAGAAATCTAAATCGCATGCAAAAATCATTTCCAAGAGACTACAATTTTTTCCCAAAAACATGGTGCTTGCCAACTGAGTGAGTAATTTTTTAATTCATTAAATTTAATGTTATAAAATAAAAGTAAGATTTTCAATTACAGTCTGAATGAAGCTATATCTCATGCAAGGCTTCATAGAATAAGAACGTTTATTTTAAAACCAGAATGTGGTAGTCAAGGAAAGGGAATTTTCTTATCGAAGAGTTTGAAAGACCTAAAATTGAATGAAAAGTATATTTGCCAGGTGTATTTATCGAAGCCATACTTGATTGATGGGTATAAATTTGATATTAGAATTTATTCCCTTGTAACTTCTTGTGATCCTCTGCGGGTGTTTGTTTTCAATGAAGGACTTGTCAGGTGCTTATCCGTTTTAAATCGGTCAAATATGATTGATAACTAATATTAAATTTCAGATTTGCAACAAGTCCATATGCCAATCCTAATGATGAAAACAGCGACAATGTCTATATGCACTTGACTAATTATTCAGTTAACAAACACAATAGAACTTTCATTCGAAATAATACCGAACATGGGAGCAAAAGGTTATTTTCTAAATGAATGAAACTTTTTTATATTTATTGATATTGTATTTTTTAGAAAAATATCTACTTTGAATCGAATTCTTACATCTAAAGGTGTAGATATTGCAAAATTATGGGCCGATGTGGATGATGCCATAATAAAAACAATTATATCGGCATGGCCAATGTTAAGACACACATACAAAACATGTTTTCCATTACACGATGTGGTAAATATACAGTTTATAATTATTTTAATGTATCCTGTTTAACATATTATACCTGTAGATTCAGGCATGCTTTCAAATATTGGGCTTTGATATTCTGATCGACTCAAATTTGCAACCTTACATATTAGAGGTAGGATTGTTTCATTGATAAATTTAAAGAATTGTAACAATACAGTGTTGAATTTAAGGTCAATCATTCACCAAGCTTTCATACGGATACAACTTTGGATAAGGAAATTAAGGAGCAACTTTTGAATGATACGTTTAATATTTTGAATATTTGGCAATTAGATAAGAAGAAGATAATAGAAGAGGATCGTAAAAGAGTCATGGAAAGATTGTTAAGTAAAAAACCTGTGTATGTGATTTATAATCAAAAGTTATATCAAGATTTTAGCTGTTATTAAAATACATGTTTCTAGGTATCAATATAATTGTTCTTCTATCGATGGCAGGTCGATGAATGTTCTCAATAACCGTCATAGAGTTTTGAATGAGTCACAAGTTTGTTGGGAAGATGAAAACATAGGAAATTTCAGGTAATATTCTCAATATTGAATATTAATATTTTGTATATTAAAATATTTTATTATAGATTGGTATTTCCTTGTGACAAATCATATGAGAAATATTTTGAACAACCATTGAATACATTATTCTCTAATACAACCAGTTCAAAATTTAGAGGAGAGTGTGCAAAACAACAGAAGGTTGATATTGAGGTATAAACTCAATAATTTATGACAAAAATTACATATTGATTGATTGTAAATTTTGAATGATTTCAAAGAATACAAAGCTGAAATCTCAAATGTTGGAAAAACTTCCCTGTATCGGTAAAAATAACAAGCAATGTTCTAACATGAGTCGCAGAGCTCCCAATATTATACATTTCAAGAGACTTCAACCCATCGCAAGAAAAGTGAGTGAATATGTATATAAAATGTGTATTTTTATTGTGCATATAAAAAATTATAATTATAGATGAGTGAATTACAACGGATGAAATATTTAAAAGCGACTCCTATCAACGAAGCAGAGGAACGAGAGAGAATGTATAGATTAGAACAAAGGGACAATTTAGTGAAAAGCTGTGGATTATTTCAACAAGTAGTAAATTATAATTAAATTAAATAACATGTTAGGGAATATATCAAATGATTATTTTTAGATTTATGATGGCATGAAAGAAATGGGAATTTTAAATTATAGAGACCGAATCAAGTATGAAAAAGATATATTATTAATAAATAATGAAAGGATAAGTTCCATAGAAAATGTGAGTAGTATTATACATTATTTTAATTGGTAGATTTATGAAATAATTATTAAAATTCATTTTTAGTCAAAGTCCCTCAAAATGAAAGATGTGAAATTTTCAAATACAACATTTCCAAAGTGCTCTTAGATTGTGTGTGATATTTAAAAAAAGGACCCAAGTTAAAATATTTTGAACAGCAAATGTCAAATTTTAGACATTGGGAGTGATTGTTCACGGCGAAAAATTATAATATTATTATACCAATCACAGCCGTTTGCTGTAAGTTTTTTCGCCTTTGTGAGATTCTACAGTTTCATATTTGTTCTGCAATTTTTTTGGTAATAAAATTTAAGGAGTAAAATATTTATTATTAGATAATGGAAACTAATGCTTTAACAATCAAATTAAATTATCTTCAGCCTTTTCAATTTGTTTATTGAACCTCATAGATACGGCAAAAAGGGATTTTATCGGCTTACCTTTTATTCTCCTTCTCTTCACATATATTATTATATTTAATTTATTTTCCACCCCTCACTATTTCCCATTGTTGGGTTCGGAATTCATCAGATTATTTTATGATCAATAGAAGTCTCCAGAAAAAAAGAAAGATGAAAAAACATGCATATTTCTGAATATTCAACAAAAAAAACTTGCGTGCTTATACCAAATTTCGTTTCGATTAATAATTAATTGTTACATGAATATAATATCTTCTTTAAATTTCTAATAATAAATCTCAATGTACAAATTGCTTTTTGAAACGACATTAATTATGTTCACAATTTTATTTTATTGCCTCTTTTGCATGCAACAGTCTATCAAAATACATTGAAATATGTTAATAAATTATAATTTGGCGATGGCTTATCACGTTATGATGGAAATTTATATTACGAAGGCTTCAATTTAATGAAAATGTTTTTAAAAGTATATATTTGACGATAAAAGTAAATTTATTAAATATTCTCAAAACTATCAGAGGAGAACTAACGTTTTTTTCCCCAAATGTTTCCAGTTTGGTTTTCCTGTTAGTGGTAATCATGTTTATTTCCACTAAAATCAGTCTGAATAAATTAAATAAAATATATTTAAATTTAATTCAGTTCCTATAATATAAAGAATGAGATTATTTTTATTATTTGCATTAAAAGTTAACCATTAGAGTTTAAGTTGTTAATGTTGACAGAACAGGCGACTTTAAGTGCATTGGAAAAATCAATAAATGTGAATTAGGGTTTAAAAAAAACTGTATGTCGAGGCGAGGTCGTTTTATAAAAGTGGAGACATTAAATAGGCGAATTGAATATGAAGAAATCTCTTTTATTTTGACTAAATAGCTCGGGTGGCTTTCTGAAAATCCCGGAAAAATGGAGCGATTTGGTAATCCTTCAGGAAGACATAGGATAACATTTGTGATGGTGCAAAAAAGGGCTGCACAATTCATTAAAAAGTAATATTTTATTTTGCATATATATGAATAATAAATGTGCCAGTTTTTGAGAGTGTGCGTGCGGTGCGTATACGAATAGAGCTGGTTTACACTAGTTCTACCAATATCTATTTGTATACGCACCAATACTATCAGCTCTAGAACGACTGACTAATATACTATATATTATATTTTTTAATAACTGTTTATACTAACTTTTTTTTTTCAAACCATCATAATGCATTCGGTGGTTGTAATGTATGTATGTGAATAGCAGCGGTATTCACTAAAATGCATATATGATAGTGTTTATAGTTCTGTCACTCTTAATTGAGTAAAGGATCTGTCAAAGTGAAGAATTCCAGCTGTCACTGTCACATTGACAGTTGGATTACTAGATTTTGATAGCTGTCACTATCAAATTTAATTATTCCAGCTGTCAAAATCGAGTAATCCAGCTGTCACGTTGAAAGTGACAGCTGGAATTCTCCACTTTGACAGATCCTTTACTTGCAAACTATAATTTATGCATTTTAGTGTAAATAAATATTATATTGAATACGGCCGTAGGAATCAAATTGCACATTGGGCAAACCGTAGCGTCTGTGCTCCGCATTACAAGCCCGGGGTTGGATAAACATACCATGAAGAATTTATTAATGGTCCAAATCTCCTAGTTAAATTTTTAATAATTATTTAAATAAATGAGATCGTCATATTTTATTATTTTTAGATCAGGCTATTGCTGTAAACATTTCGTCGGGCTAGGGCTCCGAAAATCTGGTATATAATAATGTGTACTTGAGTCGTTTGTGTACGAATAGAGCTTGTTAGTATTGGTGTGCACGCATACTGCATGCATGCATTATATTAAATACGGAAATAAACTTCTGTTGAAATAAAAAGTGTTGCCATTCAGTGTATTTATGATAAATAATTTAAAAAAATATATATCATCCCTGATTGTAGACAGAAGGGGGAGTATTTTCAATTTCAATCAAAGCGAGTGCTGGTTTATATTATTTTCTTAGTTTCTTCTTTCTTCAACACTTCACTCGAATGTACAATAATTGATCGTCTCCATTCAAAGTGACGTTGAAAAATCACCGTCTTCTTCGAAATCCCGTTGATAAGGTTTATTATTAAACGGTTTCTTTCTCGTTGGATGTCGAAGTTAAATATTTGATATGTCCTTTGCACTAACGACGTTTTGCAGCAATGTCAACTTGTTATACATCCGTTGTTTAGAGCTGAACTGAAATATTCATGGCTTCAGAGCGTTTCAGGATATGAATGACAAATATTATATACTATAGACCCTTCATGACTTGCTTTTACACACAAACAATGTCACAAATACAAAAAATAACAGTATAAAAATAACTACACCGTAAACACAGTAAAAGAGTTGCTTTGCTGTACTTTTGATCGGTTTTTTGTTAATAATTGAGGCATTAACTAAAAAAAAAACCGATCATAAGTGTTGCTAAGTAACTCTACTATCGAATTTACGGTGATGTATGCCTGGGAATCCATTACTTAAAGCATCTGTTATTATTCTAGCTGTCACAATGGGAATGATTCTTCACTTTCACCGATACTTTACTCAAGTAACAGTGACAAAACCATAGACACTATCATGTATGCATTTTATTGAATACCGCTGTGAGTGTGGCAACACTGTAATCGAACCAATATCATGGTGAGGTTTGCTAAACTATAAGCTTACCTGCTAAATATAAGAGGTTTTTATTGAAGACGTTTGTATATGGAGAATATAAAAATGTATTTTTATTACAGTAGTTTACATCTGGTATTGATCTTAGGCCGACCGGGTTAAGTTTAGAAATTGAGTCTCGGACGGCGAAGCTTACAGGACATGGTTTCAGGCGGCGTAATTAAAATTTTCACCTGAAAGGAGTATGAAGAAAAGTGGGGTGAAGTTGCGAGGGTGTACCGACCTCATTTTTCACGCCTGACAACACGGTTCACCTTTCCTCCCCTAACAATGGCTCTATATTGGCATCAACCCCCTGTTTGTTTTCTATCACTCACATCACACTGATAATATTACAGACACTGTATAAATGTATAATATTCAAGCCAAAGGCCGTGGTTTTGTATTTGAAAGATACTAGACGGGGCAGTAACAAAGCTCAGAAGTTCCCTTTTAATAATTCAGGGCAGGTCGTCTCCACACAAAGCCTGAAAACTACTACTGAATCCACTCACAATTCTCAATTTCAACCTATTATTTAATTTTATTGACTAGTCATTAGCCGAAAATCAATAGTCGATTCATTTTTTAAATCTTATCTGGTTGAGATGTAACTTTTGTATGAAAATCCTTGAATTCAACCCTATATGAATGAACACATTGCGAATTTTCACCATCTTTCTTAATTTCGAACTGATTTTTATCTATAGTTGATTTATTTATTATAAGTAGGATATATTAATCTAACCCATATGAGATCGATAAAGATGCGGATTTTAGCTAAGTTTTGTTTTATTGGGTTAGGTTTATATATTTTCATAGAAAAAATACACAATACACAAGTGGAATATTAAAATAACTCTGAAAGATCAATATTGAGGCAAAGTTTAATTAAAATCACAGAAAACTAATCGATAAAGATGTGGATTTTAGGTAAGTATCGTTTTATTCGATTAGGTTTATATATTTTCATAGAATAAATACACCAAATCATCAATATATCAAAAAATAAGTTTATAAGTATTTAGTTTTGAACTTCATATACCATCGATTCTGGAAAAGAAGAAATCAGACTTACAATAATCCCAATAAGATATAAAAACAATTAATTATTAATGAGTCTGTTATACATTTTTAAACCAACTAAATCTGGTTATCATCAGTATTTTTTTTACTTAGGTCATTCTAACTTCTATATTTTAATGCTTGATAGTTTATCTATTGATAAATATCTGAAATATTGATTTAAAATGTGTTTTGTTCGAATGATTTGTTGTATTAGTGAAAATCGTAGGTTTTTATCTCTCCTAGACTTTAAAAGTTTTAGAATCACTGCTGTATCTCTTTAATAGATTCCCTTTTCCATATATGTTAGACTTCCTGATACTTGCAAGCATTATAATAATAACGTACCACTTAAGTAATATATATAAAAAAAAGATTCTGAAATCGAAAGATCAACTTATATATTGTTCGAGTTAAACATGCAGTTTTACTCTCGATCTTAACTAATTGTAACACAATTTGTATTTAAGCTTATTAATAAATGTTTCATTTACAATAAAAAAACACTAATATCTAGTAAAAATATAGATTAGATTTAGTATTAGTTGTCAAACTTTGGAATCTAATAAATTAAATCAAGTGATGCGCCTAAATGTAGGCAATCAAGACAACACGCAAACACCACATTTTTTAAATTATTCATCTAAGATATTTAAATGATGCTGTACTGTGCATCATGATATCTAAAGATTTGAGAGTATATTCTGATTACATTGATAGGTATTGCAAGCCTCAGAGGATTTGAATCTCTACCCTCCATTGTACATATGGACAGACCTAATGTGTATCACCTAACCACTACTTTCTCCAAGACCTAACTCCGAAGAAATCTTTGATCATGCTTGCTCATGTTATGAAATTTAATGTCGTCATAATTCAAGATTACCAAACGATTTCAGTCATATTCCCTAATATATATACTATCAAAATTAATGAGAGAGACTCTTCGCTTTTTATACTCATTTAATAAAATTAAAACGAAAAGAAAAAAATAAACTATGTATTTTCCCATGCATTTTGAGCACCTTTTGTCACTTGGAAAAATTATTTATATACACGGTGGATTTGAAATAATTGTAATATAGTTTATTCTATTGTACCCCCAATAATATACTACCATTCGCAATATTTTAGGGAAAAATTAAAAATTCAAAATATATTAATAGTGCTTTTTGAATCGATTTTGGGCCCCCATCTTGAAATCAGTTGTTTCTGTGTATTGTGTCTGTTAAATATATTATAACGTGGTATAATGTTATGTTATATTAAATAAAAGATATAGCGAGATTTAATGTTATATTAAATAAAAGTTGTTGAGGGAATGGACACAAGAGACGTGTGTACTGTTTGAAGTGTCGAATGGAACAGGGCGATTGCTCGTCGTGCCGCCGAGTGCATACGTGTGTGTATGTGAGTGTAAGTGAGTGTGATGCTACATGCGTCCCCCAAAAGTGGAGCAAGGGTTTGAAGAACCCGTGAAACTTTTACGACTCTATACAATGCTACGTGTGATGTCTCAAGTGTCCAGTTGATTCTATACAATAATATGTATGAGCTTCGTCATTCTGCGTCAGCGAATCGCACTTTTTGCTGACTCTCCCAGATCTAGTTACGTAGTCGTCGGATGAGTCAGGTGCTGATGAGTGTTTAAGATTGTTGCTGCCTTTGCCTGACCTAGTTGGGCTGTCTGCTGACTCGTCAGTTAAGAAGAATGCTGGTTTCAGTCTGTCTGTGTTCACAATTATTTGTGTCCCACTTACTTCAATTTTGAGGTTGTTATTTTTTCTTTCAATGACTTTGTGGGGTCCTGTATAAGGCTGGACCAGTGGTTTCTTAACTGCTCTTCTGAGAAAGACGTGCTCACAGTTGTCTAACTCATCCGGCTTGTAGAGTTTTTCCCTGGTGTTATTTCTGGACAACTTGGGTCTTAAAGTTGACATTGCCCTGATGAGATCTTTGGTTGATTCGTTTGATGTTTTTTTGGATGTTTGAGGTGAAATTACGTCACCTGGTAATCGAAGTGAGATGCCGAATGCTCTTTGTGCGGCGGAATATTCATCGCCGTCCTTAACCGCGTTCCGGATGCCCAGGAGTGCGATTGGTAGTGCATCTATCCAGTTGGTACTGCCTTTGAGTTGGGCCATTAGACTAGTTTTGATAGTTCTATGCAGTCTTTCAACCTTACCGTTAGCTTTTGGGTTATAAGCAACAGTTCGGTTGTGATCAATGCCAAGAAGTTGACAGTACTTGTTGAATACCTCTGATTCGAATTGTCTTCCTTGATCGCTAGTGATGGTGATAGGTGAACCGTACCTAGCGATCCAGTGATTCAGCAGTGTTTTGATTACCGTGTCAGCTGTGATGTTTTGTGCTGGGATGGCTTCGAACCAGGATGTTGCTCTGTCAATCATTGTTATTAGATAGGACATGTCTTGGCAGATAGGTAATGGTCCAACTATGTCAATATGGAGGTGTTCGAAACGATCGGTTTCGATGAAACTTCCATAAGGACTGCGAGTGTGGCGATGGATTTTTGAACGTTGACAGGTGATGCAGTTTTTAACCCACTTCGTTACGTCTTGGTTGATACCTTTCCAGAAAAATCGTTCCTTGATGGCTTTAATTGTAGATCTGCTGCCAGTGTGAGCTATGTCGTGAACTTGGTGAAAAGCTTGTCTGCGCCAGGATGCTGGTACGAAAAGTCGCGCCTTCTGCGTTGAAGTTTCGTACCATAATGCTGGAGCGTTTGCTGATGTTATTTTCTTGAATTGTAGTGCTGGGTGCTGTTTGAGATTTTCCAGCTCTGGGTCATTTGTTTGAGTTTTTGCGATGTCCTTCAAGTCGAAGTTAGTTGGGAGATTGATTGTAGAGATCCGACTGAGTGCGTCTGCAACGGTGTTCTCTTCGCCTTCAATGTAGACTATTCGGTTGGTGAATTGCGATATGTAGTCTAATTGTCTGAGTCGGCGTGGATTATCTGCAGGAGATTGTGGTTTATTGAGTGCGAAAGTCAGAGGTTTGTGGTCAGTTTTAACAATCAATTCTCTCCCTTCTACGCTGTCCCTGAAGTAGCGTATGGACAAGAATATTGCTAAAAGCTCTCGGTCGTAGGTCGAGTAGTTTTGTTGCGTTACTGATAGAGCTTTGGAGTAGAATCCGATTGGTTGGAGCACGTTTCCGATTTGTTGGTGAAGTGCTCCTCCCGCACAGGATCCTGAAGCGTCAGTAAGCAGGACCATGGTAGCTTCGGCTGATGGGTGTGCTAGTGTGGTTGCCTTCGCTATCGCTTCTTTGCATAATTGAAAAGCTGCGTTGGCTTCATCGTCCCACACTATTGGTGTTTTGTCCTTTTTCTTCGACGAAGTAAGGTATTTGTTCAGTGGTTTTTGAAATTGAGCTGCTTTAGGAATAAGTTTTCTGTAAAAATTAATTATCCCTAAAAATCTTCTTAATTCTAGGACTGTCTGTGGTTTTGGAAAATCCTCTATGATGCGGATCTTCTCAGAAATTGGTTGTATACCTGCTGTTGTTATTTTAAATCCTAAGAATTCTATTTCAGTAAGGCCAAATTGACATTTTTCGAGTGCGACTGATAAACCGAATTTGTCCAATCTCGAGAAAAGTTCTGTGATGCACTTAAGGTGTTGTTCTTCGTTCTTTGATGCGATTAAGATGTCGTCTAAGTAGACAAATACGTCTTCCATATCTCCAAGTATGGTGTTTATGAAGCGTTGGAAAGATTGTCCTGCGTTTCGAAGTCCGAATGGCGTTTTCACATATTCGAAAGATCCGAAAGGTGTTGAGATGGCTGTCTTCGGAATATCTTCTTCGGCTATTGGTATTTGATGATAAGCCCGTTGGAGATCGATTTTGGAGAAAATGTTTTTTCCTTCGAGATGATTTTGAGCCTCGGAAGGGCGTGGTATGGGGTATCTATCTGGAGCGGTTTGAGCGTTAAGTCGCCTGTAGTCGCCACAGATGCGTATTCCCCCGTCTTTCTTCTCCACGATGTGAATAGGGGATGCCCAGGGTGAGGATGATGGTCGTATAATCCCTAATTGTTGTAATTTGATGATCTCCTGCTTCGCTTTGTCATACTTCACTTTATTGAGAGATCTCGCTTTCTCGTATACCGGTGTACCTGTTGTGGTGATGTGATGTCGGACCGAATGTTTTGAAGGTTTTTTTATCCTGTCGGCGTCAAACAATTCCGGAAATTTTTTGATGACCGATAAGTATTCCTTCGTTGGTGTCAATAATTTGATGGATTCGATTTGTTCTTGGTCTACCTGTCCTTGTATTTTCACTCTAAATTGTTTGTCGAAGAGACATTTTCCACTGAGGTCTATTAACAGTTGGTGATGTTTCAGAAGGTCGGCCCCGATGATGTTGCGCTCGACATCAGCAATGATGAACGTCCATGTATAGATTGCGTTGGGAGCGAGGTGCAGTGTTATCCTCTTGGTCCCGTAAGTCTTGATGGGCGTTCCGTTAGCTGCTCTTGCTGTAATTGTTGTAGCAGGTTGTTTGCTGTCTGTTACTTTCAGTACTGAAATGTCTGCTCCGGAGTCGACAAGGTAGGCCTTCCTGGTGCGAATGTCGTGCATTGTGAGGCGGTATGATATTGGAAGGGCTGCAGCGCTGTCCACCTCTGCGGTCGCTGCAGCGTCTAGTTTTCCGCATTGAATTTACACGGCTGTTGGCACTTGTTTGCCTTGGCGCCGAATTTGAAATGATACCAACAGTTGTCATGTGTCGGCCGCGAGTTGCTGCGTTGCCGGCTACGTTGTCGGCTACGGTTTCCGCGTTGTCGGCTGCGATCTCTGAAATTTGGCTCATAAGGTCTTCGTGTTCTATCGACCACCGATATGGACAACTGCCGGACCAGTTGTTTTAGGTCCTCCACATCTTGTCTCATCCGTGCCATGGCTGTATCGCTGTTGTTTGGTGTGATTTCTGCGGTGTTGAGTATGTTAATGTCCCATTCAATGTTATGATTCATTTTTGTTGTATTAATTTATTATATATGATGTATTAATTATGATTATAATGTTGTATGCTGATATGCCTGTGGCCGTAATATGATTAATGCAGTAATGTTTATTTAATAGGTGTTGACTCAGCGATTGCACTGTTGGTGGTAATGATATAACGTAATATTCTCGGAATTATTATATGATAATATTCGATGACGGTTGTAATATTTTCAGAATTAATTATTAATATTCTTCACTTGCGGAATGTGTCGACACAATTTTTTCTTTTTTGACAATTATTTTTTTTTGATTTTGATGTGAAAGATGAGGAATGGTCTTACTTGTTATTTGATGATGAATTGAAGAGAACCATATATCCTTACTTCCTGCTGTTCCTCGTCGGTGATTCGTGTCCAGATCAGATGAAGATTGCGAAATCCAATGTCGGGGTCACCAGATATAACGTGGTATAATGTTATGTTATATTAAATAAAAGATATAACGAGATTTAATGTTATATTAAATAAAAGCTGTTGAGGGAATGGACACAAGAGACGTGTGTACTGTTTGAAGTGTCGAATGGAACAGGGCGATTGCTCGTCGTGCCGCCGAGTGCATACGTGTGTGTATGTGAGTGTAAGTGAGTGTGATGCTACAATATCTTAAAATATTATTTTTCGCTTATATTTGAGATACCCTTCCACCCTATTAAATATTCTTACTTAATTAATGTCCACCCTGGAAAATTTTTTTTTACATATAAACCTTGTGATATTCCACCAATATTAATCAATACTTGTGGATTTATAATTATAATTTATCGACGAGTAAAATAATAAATATTACACGTAGACAGTTCCAAGTTATTAGTATTTCAGTAATACCTGAAATATTATAAAAAATGATAAAAAAATACTTGAATTAAATGAATGTATGCTTATTAAAAATTAATTAGCACATACACTATAGAATTGATTTTTTTGATAATAGTTTGTATTGTATCGTTTAAGCCTTAATCATATAGATTGATACTCGATTTTGAGTTTTTATCAGGTTTGTATGGAATTTTTCTATAAAAATATATGAATATAACCCAGTATATCAAAATTTAGTTAATAATTCAGGGCAGGTCGTCTCCACATAAAGCCTGAAAACTACTACTGACACTCTTGATGGCCCAAAGAATGTTATGGAATAATAACATTTATTAAACATTAAACAGTTTATTACCACGAAAGAGCTAACAAACATACATATGTGAGTGGAAGTCTGAATTTTACATATTTGAATTTCTGTACTTAAAATTTCCAACTTTACTAATTTTATATATTTTTTATCACGAATGTCGACTCCTCGTAGTTTGTATAAGTATGTTTATTCCTTTATTTGAATATATTCTTTAGAACGTTTTATTATATAATTAAAATGTAAAAGCCTTCACGGGCGTTTATAATGAAATAAATATTTCTTGCTTCAATTGAGTAAATGTACAAAAATTGATTGGTCACAATTCAAAATTACCACAGTATTAAAGTTATTTGTGGATTTTTATATTACCATAATATTAGTTTATTATGATGAAGCAAGCTAATTTTCCGCAAACATCTATGATCGGCAATGTTAAAAAATACTTTACCCTAGATCTCGTCTTAAATTTTTATTAGTTGTTCTATAAATATAAAAAAATAAAAAGTTTATCAACTTGCCCCTCCTATTTCTATCGTTATTGTGACCATTCTCTCTTATTGGCTATAAGTATTTGGTACCATTCTCTCATTGGAGGGATTATTTAAGAGTGCGGCTTATGATTCGTATAAAAATTGTTTATTATTTTTACGTTTTCATGTATTGCAGTCAAGTTTGAATGAAACTAAAGCAATTCAGTATTTATACAATCATTAAAGTGGACGTCTGTTTAGCGTAAAAGTATTTATTTATAGCTGCTATGTATACATGTTTGCCAATACAAAATCGTACATAAATGTATTTCTAAATTATAATTTCTTTAATGTTCATAATTAAAAAAAAATACTAAGAATACACTACAGCTACACTAAAATATTTTTTTTTACACATTTGTGGGACAAACTATAGTCTGGGATGCAAATAGCTATACAAACGTAAGAAACAAAATATTGTGTTCGATTAAAAGATTTATTTATTTATATATACATATACAGTAGCACTAGAGCATTACGGGTGATCCCAAGTCGCAGTGACGATAATGCAACACTCGTCAGTTGAACATGAAAATAAAGAGAAACATATAAAATATGGAACAGTGTATTAAGGGATGTAAATTTAATTTAAATAGAAACATTTGCACCCTTTACGTAAACACAGGGAAGATAACTTCCTTCCCCCATATTATGTAGAGGGGTCGTCACGCTGTAGTCATAGTCTTAACCGACAAAATGTATCGTTATTTTATTTTTAAATTGTATACTACATATATAATATGATTCTTTTCTAAATAAAATAAAAATTCTCTATGATAATATAAGTGTCTAAAGGAGCGGCAATACGTGCGAGATTAAATATTAAACGAGTAGACTCTTGTGGGCCTTAAAACTTTGATTCGTCCTTCCCCTTCGATACTGATTCATAATTTGCACTTCTGCCTCGTGTTTTCACTAAATTATAAATAATATAGATGTGTATCTTACTGTATGTTATATATATTTGATGAAATCGTTCATAGATTCGAAGCGTTCATAAATGATAAACGTGAACTGTCATATCAGGCTGGAAAGCCTTCCATGAACCGTATTTGAATAAGATTTTACATATAAATAAGTCAAAAGAGCCTTTTTCGTAGCGCGATGATTAAAAATAAGGCTTCATTGATCATGAAAAGAAAGTCCTGAAAAAAATCCGGCGCGGCGGGGAAAATTTATGATATTTTATGAGTTGAATTTCAGTAATTGAGATGTACAGCCTCGGAATTATTTGAGGGTGCGGGTGAGCATACAGAGTAATAACAAGTTTTAGTTTTCTTATGGGGCTGTTGAAATTTATTATGTAGTCTGTGGTTGTTGGGGGAATTTTCCCAGTATTTGTATGATATGAATGCAATCTTACATTGAGTGCCAATCAAAGCCAAGCGCTTATTCTCATTAGAAGAAATCTAGAAGCAACAATATATAATATAATAAGAGTAAATCTCAAACTTATATCTTATAAGGGTGCTAAAGGTTTTAAATTCGGTCGAGTGATGTTCATTTTTTTTTGAAACACAATGTTAGACCGCCCAGACTAACATAAGAGATAATTATACTCCTTGTTTCTTGTATCTGTAGAGAAAATATCAAATTTTAAACTTGCAGCGGCTGTGATTGGTTACAATGCAAAACAATAATATTATCAATCGTGACAAAAAAAAATCCCACGCTGTCTCTATTCACCCCAATCGACTGGAGAACATAACAAGCACACTTTTAAAGTTGTTTGGGATGAATAGAGACAAATTTTATTTGTACATATTTCGTATGATGTTTTACTTTGAAATTAAATAATCTACGATATATTAAAAAAAACAATAAAAATTTGAATTACCAAAAATTTATTAAAATCATACACCACAAAAATATATAACCAATTACGGCCTTTAGCGAGTAATTAACCCTCTTAATTTGGATTAATTGTTCATCTTTTAATAATATTTTTTTGTTGTTGAAATTGTGGTGTACTCTTTATTGTTTATATTTATAGGGTAAATATCAAACTTAAGACTTTTTAATTGGTCACAACCCGGGGAAATTAATTTGATTCGATTAATATTCAGGATATGAATTCCGCGTGTCTATGGTACTGAATAGAAATGTATGAGAACATGTCATAAAGAGCAGAAAGTGGTGGGGGGATGGAATGACGTCATCCGTCCATACATTTATATTCCCCTAGACACGCGGAATCCAGATTATGAATATTAAGTACGTATGCGTTCTTGCTTATGCTGTAATTTCTGGTTTGCACATAAATATATTTGATAATTCGTGTAAAATAAGGCTTTATGTCCGGATGGTTGGGAAACTGAGCCCTTTGATTATTTTCATGTTTTCCACATTATTATAACTTGCCAACTAACACATAGCCGGAAATTATTAATTAAAGTTATTTCATCAGAATAGCGTGATCGAAGAAACACGAATGCTTCAATTAATCACATTTCTGAAAGGTCGTTTCATTATCTCGATCAAATTAAAAATATTAATTATTTCGCACATGCGCTTCGAAAATTTGCAGTTGTTTTAATTGAAATCGGATATGTTTTTTTAAAGCCAATTAGCAAATGGCTATTATTTGTGAAATTTAATATTATTTCAGCTTTTTGAAATATTTAATCCTCATGATTTATATGATGTGAATAATGAATTAAAAATATTTTTTTTTTTTAGGTTCATATCATTTGTATTAGATTTTACAGTTTGGGTTTCACGTTGTGATAGCGGTATATTATTATTAGCGGAAATAAATAGACCGTAACAGTGAAGTTGCTTAAGACATTTTGCCTTATAAAAAGTAAAAATATTTAATGGGCTGTGATGAAATGTCAATATTATTATAAAAAAATATATTCACTCATCAATTATGAGATAAATATAAAATAAAATGGTAAAATTGTTTTCATTGAAAGAGCACACTCACTACCTGAGCCATGGCCTGCCGAAATATTTACAGCAATAAGTGAATATAAACTATACGCCGCAGTAAGAAAAAAACCATTGAATCTCAAACTGTTTAAAATTACTAAACATTTGATTATACGATATAAATATATAATTTGATCAAAAGACAGCAAATGAAATGGCAACATTATTACAAAAAAATCAAATATTTTCTTCGATTCAAAAAAATATTATTCAGTTTTTTAAACTACTAATTAAATGCTGTGGCACTTTATTTTGCCACCCCCAGGAAATTTTTCAGCGGTCGCTCTTGGGTATAAGCGTTGGGTTGGAGCCATGGCCCACCGAAATGTTTACAGTAATAGCCAAATATACGAGTAGACTTTATGTCCTTTATTTATTTATGTGTATTATTATTAAAACAAAAAAATGCATTAAAAAGTTGATAAATGCTGTACTGTTTGCATACATTTGATTTTTAAACACACGTAAATAAGTTAAAAAGCCCCATAAATTGTGATAGGAATCGAGACTGTTGTATGAAAATAAATCAGAAGATGCATTTTGAATTATTTTTAACGCATGTCTCTGTCAAATGCGGAAAGGGAAAATATCTACGAAAATATATCATCGACCCAAATAAAATGAAGATACTATTTCGAGAACTCAATCACACGAAACACTGTACAATGTTATATCGACGTGTGAATTATAAATCGATCTCAAAATAGAAATGCAAATAATGTCTATGGCTTAAGGCTGTTTTTATTCTCAGTCGGATGGTTAAACTCAGAATTAATGTGTTTTGACTTACATTCACGGCTTGGTAAACATTTGAGATTGAACACACCGGACATTTTTAATATGTCCTCGAATAAAATAGACACCCTAAAATACACAAACTGTGTTAACAAGTGTCCATTCGATCGAAACACCCTTGCAAATATTGTTTTTGAGATATAAGAGAGTAAATTCGAACGATTAATGGCACTTATTATACCTACAGGTTGTTTTATAATGAA
This sequence comes from Agraylea sexmaculata, assembly GCA_022606485.1. Taxonomy (NCBI): domain Eukaryota; kingdom Metazoa; phylum Arthropoda; class Insecta; order Trichoptera; family Hydroptilidae; genus Agraylea; species Agraylea sexmaculata. The sequence continues at coordinate 82,668 of JAGTTH010005451.1, forward strand.
GTTGAAATATTTTAAAGCATGGATTGGTATACTACAAAAAAAATATATTGAGGGTATAAATTTGTTCATCAATATTTGGCCATTGCTGTAAACATTTCAGCCGTGCATGGCTCTAACGATTTGACGGTAAGGTACATTTTATGCAGGGTGGACTTATTAATTGAGAATATTTTAGGGGGTGCTAGGGTATATATATATATATATATATATATATATATATATATATATATATATATATATATATATATATATATATATATAAATTCGAACGATCAATGGCACTTATTATACCTACAGGTTGTTTTATAATGAAGTTGAAATATTTTGGCCATTGCTGTAAACATTTCAACGGGCCATGGCTCTAACAATTTGACGGTAAGGTACATTTTATACAGGGTGGTGGATTAACTGAGAATATTTTAGGGGGTGGTAGGGTGTTGCATGAATAAGTGAAAATAATTTTTAATATTAATTACGTATAACAGGCATAATACACACGTAAAATTCACTAATGAGTACTTCACAGAAACAGTTGAATTCAATATTTTATTTTATATATATATATATATATATATATATATATATATATATATATATATATATATATATATATAAAACTTAATTTTTTTTTAAATTTATTCGTTAAATTTAAAACGGCTAATGATTCAATAACTTGACATAAATTATTCTAGTACATTAAAATATCTTGAGATACCGTTAAATATGTATCAAACCATTAAATCAATGAAATATATAAATATGTGTTATAAAAAAAATATATAAATATGCAAACGATATAAATATGTGTTATAAAAAAAAATATGTTGAGTTTTAACAAAAATATGGAAATAAATACAAGTTGCCAAACTAGAATCCAGAAGCACTATTATTATTATTTATTTTATATCCACCCTGTATTATTTAATATGTTTTTTTTATTGACGAAAATAATTTTATTTATAAACTAATTTTTAACAGTTTGAGATTACCATGCGTCTTCTTCTACGTCGCGTCTTACTGTAAATATTTCGTCGGGCCGTGGATCCAATGCAACGATCAGACAGTTTTGTCATTTTATTTCATCCCATCACTTAATTTTTTTTTTCAAAATAATATTGCCAATTTATCACAGTATTTTAACTTTTTACATGTGAAAAATGTATTAAGTAACTTCACTGATACTTTGTATTTATTTCCGCTAATAATATTAAACATTTTTGCAACGTGAAAACTTCCATGACAGTTTCAAATTATTGGTGTAAACGGTTCGGCGGGTTGTGGCTCCAATATTCATCATCCAATACAACCTTTGAACTGTGTTTTATATGAAAAATAAAAGATTTATTTTATTGATAGTGTTGTCACATTATAAAAATATTTTCACTTAATTTGAAGGCAAGTTGTGTTGTAAGTAATAGACATTGAACATGTCCGACGGCAGACAGTATCAGAGAAGTGAACATCATTTTACACTCGTACCGAAATAATACTGTGGCTGATTTAAAATTAGCGAGACTCTATTTTAGACACTGGCGCATTCCCTTAACCACACACATACACAATGCAATAATGTGGGATACTAAAGTGACGTCATAGGTCAAGACTCTATAAACTTGAAGTAAATAGACTGTAAATTATATTGAAAATATAATAAATAATCCATGCGTGGAGTAATTCTATTCTCAGTAAGTCTATGAAAACACTTGTAGCCTTCACAAAACCCTAATGAACTAATCTAATTAGTTAATTAATTTGGCTGAAACGGACATTGCCTTTGACCACGGGTCACATTTTAACTAATTGAAATGAATATAAATTGAAACTTTCCTCCCTTTAATAATGTAAATATTTATATGAATATGAACGCGACTAATTAATTCGGCTGAAAATAATTATTATTTCAGAATCAAGAAAAGAAGTGTAAATTTAGTTCAGTTATACTCCAGTAAAGCTTGGGATTCCTAGGCGTGCGTCACCGTAATCGTACACCGTAAAGACGGTAATAGAGTTGCTTTGCTGTACTTTTGATCGGTTTTTTGTTAATTAGTGCCTCGCCCGAGGCTCAGACGAGGCATTAACTAACAAAAAATCGATCATAAGTGTAGCTAAGTAACTCTACTATCGTATTTACGGTGTACATTTATGGTAACGTATGCCTGGGATTCCATTACTTAAGGCATAAGGTTGGATTTAATAGTTAAATATTCTTTAACCCTTTATAGGGCAACTGGTTGGAGTGAGTCGTGCTAGAGCTATGCGTATATGAATAGAGTATGACCGACTACAGCTTGGTAGCATTGGTGTACACCAGCTCTATTCGTATATACACTACACTATTATATTGAATACAGATGTAAGTGAGAATCATTTGTGAGTAACTATGCGATCAAATTCAACCTCAGTTTAAAATAAAAACCATTGCGCGTTGAAGGAGAAGTAAAGTGTCAATAAAGATCAAATTTAATATACGTTTATATGAAGATATACAGGGTTGACTTGAATTGACTAAGAATAATTTAGAGTAATAAAAATAATAAAACATATTAATAGTGCTTTTGGAATCAACTATGGGCCACCGTCTTCAGCTGTTTCTGTGAAGTACTCAGTAGTGATTGTCATGCGTTTATTGTGTCTGTGACATACGTAATTAATGTTATTTTTAATTAATAATTAACATATTTATACTCTACTACCCTCTATAATATTCTCAGTTAATTCAAATGCACCTTTTATATATGCGCTGTAATTTGAACTCAATCTTACATTCTTTTAGACTATCTAAAATTAGTGAAACCGGTTGTTTATAATTTCAATTCCGTTTGCTTAAGGTTCTATAATATACTATGTATAGGAAAATGTCGTCATTAGGATAAAAATTGTGGAGGGGGGACCGAATGACGTCATGCTGCCAAATATATTTAGACACATACAATTCAGTGTCACTTGGACATATAGTTGGACCTATTCTACCGAATAAAATAACCATAGAAATAAACATTAGATATCGCATTGGATATAAATAATTCGTGTAATTTTGTTTATTCCGTGTATTGTTACACTCTTCTCTCCTATTCGATAAAGTGTGTCTCCCTCACTCAACATATTACTAGTGACCACTGAGAGTGGTTGTGTCAATAATATTTAAAACATATTAAAGAAGTGGTTTGGTAAAAAGTGAGGCTAGATGTATTTGAGTGTATGTTTGAGTCCATATGACATGTAGTAACAATGCATTTACCCATTTTACTGTGAAATATAACTGAAGATATGAAGAGAGATGTTTACAGTATAATGTTTGCCAGGTAACTCATGTTTTGGGCCACTTGATCCACTTGAACTAAACATGCATTTAGCCACTCGTGCGATATCTTATGTTATGTGTAATTACTGAAAAAATGTGCTTTTCCCTCCTCAATTATCACGGCAACGAGTTTTCAGGACGTGCTGGTACTTGACTGAAGTATCTCGCAGTCATAGACATATGTGTTTGTAGGTTGATGATGATGGTTGCCATGTTGTTGTATTGTGTTCTTCCCATCCCTTGATGCGCAATAGTAATGCGCAAACAAGCAGCCACTATTCCTCATAGCAGTCGTCACTCCGACGCTGAAAGTCGCCGGTTTCAGTCGTCCATATCATTACCCCACATATCCCACGCACATATCGAACAAACTTTCTTAATAACATAGTGGTCCAAGTGTGTGAGAGTGTGTCTTAATGTGTTAACAATTAGTGCCAGTGTATATTTACCCAATTTTCCTGATTCCTGCTCAACTTCTTTCAGGTCTGTTAAACAAACTTTTCACAAAACTTTTTAATGACAAACAATTCATTAGTGGATCTTAATGATTGTGGATTTAACCCAATGGAAAATACTGTTGGTTTGTACAATTTCAAGTCAGCTAAAAAATATTTTACAAAAGATTCATGGATCATAAATGTGTTGAAAATTTAGGCGTGCATAAAGTTTGACATTTGTTCTACAAAAAAATAAGAAATTGACTCTTAATCATGAAGAGTATTTGCTTATTTTTAACGTAACCTAACTCTATATAGTCATATTTTTATATTTAAACTATCACAATTTAGGAGATACTTTTAATTGCCAAAAACAAAAAAAATAAAATAAAAATAGGAAAATAAAAAAAGTTGAAATAATTCTAAACCAACTCATCTGGGTGTTATAAATATTTATTTTGAAACAAATCCAACTAGTTTCTTCACATTGAGTTGACTCTAATTTTGTATGAATAAAAAGTTATCCAGTAGAATAATCACAAACTCTTTTTAAGTATTTTTTTGGCTTATTTTATATCAACCTTTAAATAATTCCATAATACAAATGTATATATATATATATATATATATATATATATATACTAATATATACTATATAATAATAAATAATAATATATACTAATTTTACATCGATTTGTCGTCTTTTGATATCAAAAGAACGGTTTAAACATAATTGGTCTGATTTATTTACGACCTAAGAATATGACGTGAAAAGAAAAGTTAAGGCGACCTTTTTCCTGTAGGGTGGAAAACTTTCACGGAGTAAAATTGTCACTGTTGCTAATGATTTCATCCAACGTTTCCTCTACACTTATTAAAAATGCAGCTTGTATCTTCATTATGGTTTGAATTTATGTATCTATGGAGATGTTGAGTGGATTGATGTGTTTGCGTTGTGGAAAAAATGTTTTGATTAAGTCAAGATTATTTACTCGTTCAGACAACGAACGGGTGTTTAGCAAATTTGAAACGTAATCGTGTATTTTTAAACGATTTTAAAGAAAAAGTGTCAAGGCGAAATATGTTTAATATGATTTGAGCCAGCCGTTGGCAAACGCGAATATTAGTCATGTTTTAATGATTCTGTTCCGTCGTCATTGGTGTTTAATATTCATTAAAATCTTACGATTGCGGGAAACATTAATAAATAAAATAACATACATACTCTGAACGACTTAATGGATTAAGGTGTATTTTTAATAACTAAATTGGCTTTAAGGATATAAATATAATGTATACACATGAGCTATGTAATCTAAAAGCTGGAAAGCAGAGAACTTTTCCCTACTTGTATACACCAATTAAGAACTCTGGCTGAGTGAGGTGTGTTGAAATATACAGCATGTCCCAAAAATACCTTTTGAAGGGAAAAAATGGTAAGCTACATTTATCGTGTCGAAAATATGTTCCCAGTCATTTTTTTTATAAATTGATACAGCGAAACTTTGATATGCATCCTTGGACTTACATACATATAACCAGGCCTAGTCCAGGTAGGTGTGAAGAAGTGCTTTGATTTTTTTTAATTAGGAAAAAACACTTTACTGGAATACCAGAGAACCTATAATGGAGCTTTTTTGAGAGTTTTTTAGACACAACAACGTGTTAATTAATTGTCTGTCGGTGATTTTAACTATTACAAGTTACACAGGTCATCGACTTAATAATCAGTATTTACCATATAATACAGGAAATTAGAGTAAACCTTTATCTCCCAGTCGCAATAACCGATCAAATCAATTAATATACCAAAGGTAAAAGTCAAAGACTTGAGCGGGATTTGAACCCATGACCACAGTATTTGTAGCCACGCGTTTTATCCCCTGAGCTATTACACTGGACTTATTCGAGCTCTGCAACGATTTCCTTTATTATTTGATTGTTATATTATATTGTTTCAAATCTCTGATATTTACACAAAACATTATATGATATAATCTACACTTATCATACATCAATTATTATTTTTATGGGACAAACTATAAAGTTGAATGCAAATTTATTTTATTAATATTATGGGATACCTATAAGCACCTGGGTGATCTCTTTTCCACTAATTCTGCCACCTAGGAGCGACCTTATATAGTAACATATAAATGATTGCTTCCTACACCTTACTTTTTATAACGTAATTTTATTTTATATAATACTATAATATATTTTTTATATACTTTCCAATTTTTGTTTTAAACCTCTTTCAAATAATTATTATTATTTTTGTCTTCTCTGTAAAAAAGCTCTTATGAACATTTATATGCAAATAAATATTATTAATGTTATAAGATTGTTCTATTAAATTCATATAGAATAATACATTTTACCACATAATTAAAATGTTAATGTGAAACAATTTTAAGCAATTGCAATTGTTGCTGAAGCATTTTTATGTCAAATGAATTATATTTTACCCATAAAAAATAAAGAGAAAATGTGAAAAGTATCATAATGAAACATTTTTATTTACTATGCTTGACTCTTTACAATCCGTCGTATATCAAAGTTACAGGACTGTTTAGATAGTGCGAGTAGGTATGCGAGTTGGCCGTGCGAGCTACTCGCCTGCTACTAGCATATGACAGTATCTAGACTACTAAATTGTTCCTACTCGCATGATATGGTCAGACTTGGCGAGTAGCTACTAGAAAGTAACTCGCATAACACAGTCATTAATTTTTATTATTAATATAAATAAATGTGGCACATTTAAATGTGATAAAACTACATAAATGATTTATTAGAAGAGATGATATTGAAGCTTAAAACTGGTTAACTGGTAAGAAGATTAAATTCCTCAGGTATATTAAGGCCAGTTACTTTATTATATGTATTTGAAGTTAAGGCTTACTTTGAAAATGTTCTCGGATATTTTGAAGGAATATTATACAATTAAAATTATGTACACATGATATATTATATTAATTAAAATGATAGTTTCAGCCCTTTCAAGGTAAGAGATTATTATATAAATTATTTTCGGAAATAGTAAAAAAAGTTACCTTATTTTGATGGCAATTACATCGTAATAGCTCAGGAGATAAGACGCGTGGTTACTATAATTATGGGTTCAAATCCCACTCATGTCAAAAAAAAATTATGTTTATTATGACTGGGAGATCGGGAATATTATTTATAAAATCATGATCGATCGTCTTTATCCAGGTTTACTCTGATTTCCTGTATTGTAAGGTAAATTATTAAGTCGGTGACCTGTGTAACTAGTAATAGTTAAGATCACTGACAGACAATTAATTAACACGTTGTTGTGTCTAAAAAACCCTTTAAAAAAAGCTCACCGGGGCGTAAATCAATAAATAATAATGAAAAAAATATTTTAATCATCTTATTTATAAATACAGTTTACATTAGTCTAAATTTCAGACGAATTTTTCGTGTATTTCGAGAAAATTGTGTAAAAACGCACGTTTATATTATGGTAGTTTATGGTTGTAATGTTTACATTTGTGTCTATGGTTAGCATAACAAGCTAATTTAGAGGAAGTGTCAATTTTTTTTTATAAACCACAAATATTTTTACCAATATTGATCAAAGCACTAAACATAACATATTCTCGGCCTTATGGAATTTATAATTCAATTAAACTTAGCGGATATTAATTTGACGGGTGCGGAAATTCATTGAAAGGGTTTCCGTTATTACGAGTATGATTAATTGGAATATTGGTTTGAAGACGTCTAATTGATTTTCATCATTTATACTACAAAAAAAAGAAAAGACCAAAGGGCTTTGAAAGATAAAAATGATGTCTGTTTTCAGAAGCCCATTGTGCGGCAGCAGCTGTTTGGACTATTTCTCTTTTGATCCCAAAATAATATATTTCGACTAAACGACGGAACACCTGTACCATTTTTTATTTAAAAAATATATCAATATATGTTTCACGTTTCAAAACTGATTATTGTGTTGAAGAAAATAAATTTTATTTAATAGTATTATTATACACATAATTTATTAAGGTGTTTTTATGCCGATCGAATGCTTACAAAATGTATGAAACGACAAACAAGGTTCATTTTAAAACATTATTTAACCTATTAAATGAGACATTTTACAAATAGTAAAATAGTCCTATTTGACCGGCACCTAATGTAGATTCATCTTTTATCCATAACACATTTCATGTCTCTGTCAATAGAAGATATTTAATCGCAAACTGTTTAATTTTATGAATAATATTCAAGCGGAGTGACGTATGGATCTGGGGTTGCCAGATGGAAAAAATATATTATATTTTTAAATCATAATTAATACATATCTACAATCTCATAACGAGTAATTAAATTATAATAATACCAAATTAATTGAGACATTAAATAATGCATACAAAATTAAAATTCTCAAAAAACAGTATTTATTGGGAGACTCGCTTTTTAAATATCGTTGCCATCATATGAAAACGGTATTATTTTATTTATTTATATAGAAATTATATTCTTCTGAATGGATATATGTGCAACTTATTAATAAATATTATCATCTTATAAATGTGATTTTATTAATTGATTCTTTATTTTATTCAATCCCAAATGTTAATGACGAAGCCTGCAGATGTCAGTTGAATTTCATCTCATTGTATTTGATTGGCATTGTTCATTTGTTGCATTCATCATGTATACAATTCACCTAATAATAAATGCACAATTTCTTTTTATAAATTATTTATTGAAAAAAAAACGTGTGGTGTGATTTATTGAATTGATTCTTGTTAGTGCACGTGGTGGATTTTTATAATGCCCCGACAGATTTACTGCAGGTTTTTAAGAAAGCGCGTTTTTTTAAATATTGTTTATATGGTTTTATTTCTGTCCATTTTACTAGCATTTCAAAAGCAGTAGAAGAAATAACCTCAGTTGAAGATATTTATTTGTTTGACCTTATCCATTGCTATATTTCTCGATTGGATTAAAGACAAGGGTGACGGAGGATCTTTTTCTTTTTATCCGAGGACCTTTTGATTTATTTATCCTTCCAGGCGACTTAAATTTTGATATTATATTTATAGATCAGTATCTGTCGATTTTATTTATCGGTAAAAATCTCTCAATTTTAATATAGTTTCCCACTCAAGTAAAACACATATATTTGATCGGTTATTACGACTGGGAGATCGGGAATAATATTAATAAAATCCCAATCGATTGTCTTTAAAATGATCTATTTGCATTAATAATAGTTTAATTGTAAATAATTCTTTCATATATTATTTTGTTGTATATTTAAAAGGTTTAGTCGTAATTTGGATGGAAAGGTGAAAATTGACAATGAATTGATCTAAAACCTATTAGCGAAACTACAAATTCTGGTTCAAATCCCACTTAAGTAAAAAAAAAATTAATTGATTATTACGACTGGGAGATTCGGAATAATATTTATAAAATCCCGATCGATCGTCTTGATCCAGGTTTACTCTGCTTTCCTGTATTGTAAGGTAAATACTTATTATTAAGTCGGTGACCTGTGTAACTAGTAATAGCTAAGATCTTGTTTGTGCATTAATATGTATTTTTTTAAAGAACAGACTTATTCACTTTTTATGAACCAGGCAATTAAGTTTTTTTATCGTTGCATTTATTTAATTTTTTTTTTCGTTTTTGGAAATCATTGATTTATTGGTTGATTGGGATGATTAAAAAAAAACTAAAGACCAATTATGTAGAGTAAATACAAACTTTGGAAAAACTAATAGGTCAGATTACTCATCAATGATTGGTCACAAATCACAACAATTTGCGGTTAGGTTAGGTCAAACATCCGTATGAAGAATATTTCGATCGGTTTTTAAAACAAATATAAAATATAAATATCAACGGCCTTTTAACAATCTATTTTTGTAAACCAAAAGCATTTTGAATGGATTTTCGTTTCGATTATGAATGTTTATTTTTTTAATACATATTCCAATTTCAACCAATCGAAGTTCGATGTTTATTTATACCATTTGTGGAGTTTTAGAATATCACGCGATCGTTTCAACGCTCTTGACATACTTATATATATTTTTTTGAATGAGTTTGAACTTTTTATGGTTTAGTCACCGATAAGGAATAATATTATTATTTTTTTATGGATGAATGTAATCAAACAGAATGGACCGGAATCCCATGAGAATCCGAGGCACATGCCACTCACATAAATTATATTGTATTTGCTTCATATTAACACGAAGCCTCCAAAATACACAGTCTATAAACCATCATCCCTTGTATTACTCAAAACAGGTCATAGGGAAACAATTTAATTAAGTGACAATATTACAAACCTTCATAGTAGGTTATTATTCGTATTCAACTAATGAGTGCTGTATTATCATCACTGCGACTTGGGATCTCCCGTAATATTCTAGTGGTATTGCAGCGTGATATAAAACAAATATTAATATAAACAAATAGATTAGCCAATGGAAAATAAATAAAATAAATCAGAGTCCACGCACCGCTGATCCATGGTGTTTTTTTTAGATAAGATAAGTAAGATGTATGCCGTAATTGACAGCCCTTCTTCACAAAAATAATGAAAAAGCACACAACTACATATGTTAGTGTGCACGTGCTGTCGGGATTCTATCTTAACAATCCAGGGAATCAGAGTAAACTTGGATCTAGGATTGAACAGAGATCATGGGAAAAGAAGCTTGACTGCAGATACTGTGGCCATGGGTTCGAATCCCGTTAAAGTAAACGATTTGGAAGATTGGGAATAATATTAATAAATTTTCGAGCGATCGTCTTGATGCAGGTTTACTCTGACCTTCTGGATTGTAGGATATATACAGGGGCGGGCGGTGATTAAGACAATGAATTACCACTTTGTTGTGTCAAATAAATATTAAGCAAGTAACGTATAATTTGGTTAATTTATGATCGAGTTGTGAAGGAAAAAGAAGAATTTTCTCCAGATAAAAAACTAGTACTTTTTTGACAACTTGCTTTAGTATTTTATTCATACAAAACGAAAATCTTTTGAATGTAAGCAAGCAGAATAATTAATAGATTATTTTATTTTTACGCTTGTTTAGTCTTAGTTAGTTGTCATTTTTTTTACACACAACTATAATACAAAAAAAGAAAATATTTATTTCATACAAAAAAGAGAGAATCTTATCATCAAAAGCACCAATGGTTAAATAAACCAAAGCTTTTCTCTAAGCCCACTTAAAGTAAGCTTGTTAACTTATTTATTTCAATCCCATTTCTAACGCTTTTTATCAAGACTCTTCTGTTGATTTGTTGGCTTATTTTTTTATAAATAATTCTGATCGCCTTTTGATGGTGAATGTTATGTTCTCTTTTTATAGCGTGTGTTAGTTTCATAGATAAAAAGGCTTGCTGTAAGGCGATAAGGCATTTTCCCCAATTTACGACAGGAATTGTATAAAAACGTGCCACTTGGAATTTCATATCTTATCAACTCAGAGCACAGGTCAATTCTTTATTTTTTTTCTCTCGATTATATAATTTTATTATTATTGTATAGTTTCGGGACTACGAGGGTGAAATCAAGAACTTGTTATATCTCAAAACTGAACCTGATGTGATGATAATTATAATAGACATGTTACTAATAATATTTGAGGTGGCGTTGTTAATTTTAGAAACACACCTATTACTGAACATTGGAACACATCCAAGCCAACGGCAAGGAAATTGACTGTATTTATTGGCTTTTAGTGTTCAAAATATGAAAAACAATATAATCCCATTGATGTTTCTACACATTTTTAATCCAAATTTATTGAGAGGAAGAATGTGAATTGGTGATGAAACTTCGACATAGTGGATTGCTTTTCAGGCTTTACAACCACACATTTTATTTTGATAAATAAACTGCAGCTTTCCCAAGTATATTATAAAGTTTTCTCATAAAAAGTGGTTAATATTCAAGGGTCCGTTTGGTCGCTTAATGACTTGAGTACGAAGTACTTAATCTCCATTCGATCGCTAGAGTTTGCTTTCTTGCTAAATTATTTTAAAATATATTAATGTAAATAAGAAAACTCACTCATAAAGACGTGTGTTTCTGTACCTTTTTATTTCTGCGAACTTATTTTTAAAGATACACTGTGGAATGTTTGCAATGATAATAAAGTTATTTAAATAAAAAAAAACAGTGTATTATAGGTATTTTAAAATATATGTTCGCTATGAGGAAAATAGTTACAGTAAAGTGATGTGTGCTCGTTGGTGCTTCTCATACCTCCGCCAATAAGAGCGATGTAAACAAATACAAGCGCCAATCAGCGTCAAGCACTCATTCTGTTATTGGTGGAGATCATAGTTGATCCGGAATCGGACGAAAAAAAAATTCTTTCCGCATATGACTCTGTCCCATTCAAAAAAAAACATAAAAAGTAAAAAGTGTGACAGAGAAGACCGATTTAATTAAAATATAATCAGTGCAGTGTCTAATGCTCCAAGGTAATGCAGTACACATACTTAGACGAGCTCTGATTATTGCAAAAAAATATTCCCAGATTTAATTTGACATTCAAAAGTTGGGCCGGAGTTGGACGCAAAAGAATTGTACTCTTTCCGCACATGACTCCGTCCTGTTTTAAAAAACATATGAAAAATATGTACTTTTCAATAAGTGTGACAGAGAATAAGTTTTATAAACATGAAGGTGCATCCCTCTCACTCTTTATCTCTTAAGATTGATGCATTAATATGCAAGAACGGAATGCAATTAATATTATAAGTGCGGTGGGCTTTGGTTTATAATTTCATCTCTGTCACATTAATTGGAAAGTATATATTTTTTAGAACGGAACAGAGTCATATGCAGAAAGATTATATTCTTTTTCGTCTATTTCCGGCTCAACTATGATTTCCACCAATAAGAGAACGAGCACTTGACGCTGATTGGCGCTAGCCTTTGTTTACATAACTGTCATTGGCGGATGTACGAGAAGCACCAACGAGCCACATGTCTGTGCCGCGTCTTTGCCAATAAATTCACACACATTAATTTGAATCATGCTATAAGATTATGTGTTTTTATTCTATAATATTATAAACGATTGTAGTAAGTGTTCTTCTCCATACAAGTTGTAAGTGGTTTTGCATGAGATGCATATTCCAAACTGGAATCCATTTCAACTTGGACCGTCTCAAAACACTACCAAACTACACTTAAAGTAGTACTTGTTTTGTCTCTTTGACAAATGCACCTCCCCAAAACAACATTAATTATTATATTATATAACTGCGAAGATTGTTGCGGACTCGAGTTTCATTCTACAGATGGGAAAATTCGATACAATTTCGGATCATTGTTCTCAACTAAAAGCACAAATTAAAACTGCTTAGTTTTCATTGTGGATCTGTGAACATGAGGATTTTATTGTGCCATGGTTCTTCCTATTGTAGTCAAGTGGTTAACCAAGTGTAGCCGTTGTATTTTTATAAAAAGACATAAAGGAAAGTACATAGTTAATCCGTGTCGTACAATAGTCAACCCGAAGAGAGTTGGATTCACACCATAAGAAATAATGTGAAAGGATATTTTAACCATACTTGTTTATATAAACCTGGAATTCCTCAGTCTCTTTTTAATAATATTTAACATTTTATTTTACGTCTCATCTCGGCCACACAAAGCGTGGACTGAATGTTTCCGAGAAATTTGGTGATAGAACTGGTAAATTATCTTTTTAAACATCTCTAAGCAAAGAATAAACCCGGGTAAATGGACGCTGTCGCATGAAAGCAAACATTGAGAAAACCATCAAAACCATAACGAAATAATGTATAAAACACTTGTTTTCAAAAATGCTTTCACAGAATGGATTCAAAATAAGGGTGGATTCACATTTGAACCGCGACCGGACGCCACGTCAGCGCAACTTGACGCAGCTTCAATATTTCGAATAAATATAAAATACGAGTATATAACGTTGCGTAAAATTATCATTTTGATTGAAAAATAAAATTAACGTTACAATTAAAGAGTGCCTTAATATTTATAATTTTTGTGGACAATTTATAAATAAAAGAAAAGTAGCATTTTTCTGAAATCCTTTCTTATATTCAATATTGAAAGAATTGGCCGTGAGACAATGACAGAATACGCTTTCATAATTTATTGCAAATCCATATTAGTAGGCCATAGAACTGGATGCATAAATATCAAGATGGCGGACCAAGCTGATGAGTTTGACTGAGGCAACATTGTAATCATGGGAATAGTTTAAACAACAGTAATGAAGAGCGATGTTCATCTCTATCGAGAATTCAGACAAGTTGAAATTTAGAGCACTTAAACTATTATGGCCAGTTTATTCATAGAGCTCTAAGCTCGTGAGCTACACGACAAAGATTTATATGAATTTCGAGTCATTCCGGTTCTTCTAGTCGTGTCAAATTTATAGCCGATGCTTAGATTCAAGACATTCAGGTGCACCCGATAAGTCCGATAGTTCGTCACGAAATGTCACTCAAATGGAGGAGGAAATATAGCACAATTTGCTTTAGCTTTAGCTATAGCTCGCTGATATCACCGAGTCAAGATTTGACAGTTTGTAACACGAGCTTAATGTTGAAGAAACGAATTTTGCGCGTAAATCGCCGAGTGAATCGCGCTCCAGATTTAACACACGTTGTAATGGATTCCCAGGAATACGTCACCGTAAATACGATAGTAGAGTTACTTAGCTACACTTATGATCGATTTTTTTGTTAATTAAAGCCTCGTCTGAGCTTCGGGCGAGGCATTAACTAACAAAAAAACCGGTCAAAAGTACAGCAAAGTAACTCTATTACTGTCTTTACGGTGTACATTTTCGGCGACGCACGCCTAGGAATCCCAAGCTTTGGTGTTTGTCTCTCAGACTCGTCTACTTGATCCGCCATCTTCAGTTGTATGGTCTGGTATTATATCATTCTGGCAATACCACTTTGGCATCTGTAAAAAACTTATGTTGTAGTAATAGTCGGGAATAATGCAATCTACGTATATACATGAAATTCCTTCAATAAGATTTTTTTTTAATAAATTAAACGCTTGGTTCTGATTATTACGACTTATTTATATTCTCATCAAAATATTTCTAGGTACCTTGCGTTGATTTAAATTATTTTTTTTTAATTAAAAAAAACCTTGGTTAAATAAGGGCGGAAAACTCAATACGTCCTTTTTTTCTATAAAATTACATTAAAAACACACATTACACAAATATAAATTTATCTGTTACCAAAGACAATATTCTGCATATCATAATGAAATATTTTTTTTAGTCGATTATCTTGAAATTTCAGTATACGCCCTTATTCCGTGGAGCCCCCCAAATGCATACAAATTTTCGTATGAATTATTTAAGTACAATATTATTATTATAATTTTATTTACATATTATATATTTTAAATTGATGATAAACGAAATTCCCTCGTGAATGAGTATAAAAAATTCACACTATTTACATTTTAATAAAGCTATTTTATTTTAGCTACAGACTTACAAGAATACGTGCAAAAACCTGTTTTTGTAGTGATGGGGCACTGCGCGACTTATATATTTTCCCAAAACTATATATGTATGTGGTCGCTCAATTAATTAATCGTGTTAATTCATTGTCTATTGGTTATTTCAACTATTATGAGTTAATAATAGCGTCAGTATTTACTTTACAATGAATAAAATCAGAGTAAAACTGGATCAATACAATCGATCAAGATTTTATAAATATTATTCCTGATCTCCTAATCGTAATAACCGAACAAATATTTTTTTACTTGAGTAGGACTATTTTTAATTACAATAAATAAATATGCATGTTAAGGTTATTGCTGTAAATGGATCTTTCAGTTTGAGACTTATTTGTTAAACTAATTCATAAAATCTTGTAGAAAAGAGCGGTTTTATTTGGCTGATGTATCGAATTCACCATTTTCACATTCGTGGTCATTAATTTATATTTAATATTATTTATTTGACATGTAAACTGTATAAGTATGGGGAATATTGTGGCACGCACTTTTCGAGTTAGGATGGTGTAAGATCCCTTGAGACATCTTGTCCTTAAGAGCCGTACTATGTATTTTGTCCTTACATAAAAATACACCTACGATATTATTTTATATAACCAGCAGTAGAGATAAAAGCCTTTGTTAAATTCGTAAATTAAAGCCGAAGATTGCTTTTCCCCCTGCATTGATCTTATACAGTTAATTAAAGCAGTGTTTATCGGAACTCCCCTTCAGTGAAACGAAGCCCGTAATATATTCCACCATTATAAATACAAAATAAACACTTATTTAATATCAATAAAATACTGTGCGTGACTTTGAAAATATGTCCCGAATGCGAAGGGTTTCTTGTCATTTCCTTGAGGGGTTTCTTCCCTTTCCAAAGACACCCGAAAAGCCTTACTCGAGTGCCTTTGTTAACAACTTTCATAATTAACCTTTAAAATTCGAATAAAACTACATATTCGTTGAAATTAATTAATATCGTCATAAAAGGGCCATTAGTGGAGTGATGAAATAATTAGGTCGCACATTTCAGATTTTATCACTGAGGAATTCCATGATTTATTCATTGCCGCTGAAAGGGATTCAGAAATGTACGAGTGCCTAAATATTAATGGTCAATTTGAAAAACATATTTGTCTAGCATTATATCGAAATAACTAGTCTATGAATAAATTTACAGAAACTATTAAAAATAAGCCCGTCTACTCGTTTTGATAAAAATGTATCTTTCCGCCATCGCCTTTTATGAACCTTTTTTTTTTTTAAAGAACGTCATTAAAATTTTCGCTTAGTTATGAATTAATAATCAGAGTGCTGAAATTTCTCAACCTTATTTGGAGACAGTTTTAACAAGATTTCGGGGAATTTTTGCCGATGCGGAAAATTAAATAATTCTCACCCTGTAACATTTTCTAAGGGATTTTCAACACAAAATCCAATTATCAATTACGAATAACAATCAGCCAATTAATGCGCCGCTGAATATTAAAAAATATCAACTTGATCAAATCTAAACGGGAACAATAAAATTATTAATGTTTTTTTCTTACATGAAGACGATAGATAATAAAACATTAACGAACCCATCTAATATTAAAACAGCCTGTAAGACTTGCCACAAATCGATATTATTATACAATCCAATAAACTGATTTTTCCCCTAAATAATTATTAAATTAACACGATTAGTATCAGAGTCGAGTCAAACAAGTTTTAATCTAATTACTTCATATTTAAAAAAAAAACTTCGTATCAAATTACAAAAATGTACGGAACACAAAATTCTAGCAGATGGGGGGGAAATTTTGTTGAATTATAGAACAGCTATTAAAAATTTTATCAAAAAGAGACTTGATAGGTAAGAAAAGCCTAGTTAAATGCACAATAAGGCAACATTAAAATACCTGGAAAGATTAAAAAAAGTCTAAGCTTAAGGATAGAAGAAGATCGATAAAAAGTTATAATATTTTCCAGTTAAAATTATAAATTTTTTAATAGAATTGTTGTCATACTGAAATTTTCCGCTTAATTGATTCAGTATCTCAATTTTTAAATCATATAAAAATAAATAAAATTGAATGATGAACTTTTTTTCGGGATTGTTTCCATTGAATTCGAATTAAAAAAATATATGATTTATTTTTTATAATAAGTGTTAAAACAAACCCAGTATTTCAGTATTGGAGAATTAATAATAAATATTTTTTAGCTTAAACTTTTTAAAATAAATTGATTAAATCGATGGTAAAAGGGCGATTTTATTTAAACGTCATCATAGTCGATTTTTACTTTTATACATATTTTTAATCAATATAATATAAACAAATGAATAATGACTCATTGAAAATCCTTTGAGTTATGCTTCAGTCAAATAACCTTTTTACCATCCAAATAATTAATACTTTGCAACCACATTTCTTCCCACTAATAATAAGGAACGTATTTAATATAATAGTGTGTTAGTGAGTCGTATGTGTACGAATAGACTAAAGCTTGGTAGTATTAGTGTACACGCATCACTGTGTGATTACCTACTAAAGTAGATTTAAATTAATTTTGGTCAGTTAAACCTATTTTAAAACAACAAAATGATTAGTTAATCACACAGTGAAGCGTGTACACTAATACTACCAAGCTCTACTCTATTCGTACACACACGACTCACACTATTTTTATTTGCATTTTAATGCGTGATTTGGAACTTTTATTATGTACATAGGTAATGCGTGCAGTACTCCAATACTATAAAAAAACAGATGTGTGCACTCACTTGGACGAATTGGGTTGTACAATAGTGCTATTGGCAAACATGCGATTTAATTTAAATACTTCTCAGAATCGCATCGATCCAGGATTTGTCGGGTGGTGAATAATTCAAAGGGCTACATCGCATCGCATCGGTCTAAAAATATAAATATAATATTTGAAATATGGCGTAATTCCGAAGGAGCGAGGTTAGTGAACAGCCGATACAGGTCAATCAATATGGCCGGCATGTACTGTCGCATGTGTTATCACTAATTGAAAGAAATTAAACATCAAACAGGGGTGGGTGTTGGACTACACTGGGGGTGGTTGTGGTCGTGGTCAATACACCCCATATACTATCAAACCTTGTGGTGTAAAGACACGACCGATGTTTACAACCCCGCAAAACTCGCACATCATAATATTTGGATTGATTCGATGGGTTATTAAATTAAATCAGAACTAAACTTATATCCAATGAGCTTATATACATACACTACTAGGGTAATTTTAATTGAAATTTTCAATTTGTTAATGTTTTGTTAGATGCTCTGCTTGTTTTTAATACGAAAGTTGTTAGTTTTTTCATTAGAAAAAAGTTTGAATTTTCAATGTAAATTTTCATATGATGACAACACTCATCACAATATTTAAAGTCTCCCAATAAATACTGTTTTTGGAGAATTTTCATTTATTATGCATTGAAATTAATTTAATATTACCATCATTAAAATATCCGATTCCGGATTTTATATATGTATTAAAATAATTATATAAAATGTTATTAACACTGATGGTTGATCGATGAATCTGCACAGACAGACATACAACATACACACAATTATATATATTATATTATATAGAGGCGCCAATAATACTTTAAAACACGTCAAAAAGATGGAAGACAATGATGTATTTGTTGAAACTTTTTTCGTATTACCGCTCGTGCTGTTTATCTATCACTTGTCGATCTTTGTTATAACTAAATTTGCTCAAGTTGCTTTATATCATATATTTTTACTTATATAATTCTGACAAATGTGGCATTAGGTTTTTTCTGTAATGGCAATATATATATATATATATATATATATATATATATATATATATATATATATATATATATATGTGTGTGTGTGTGTGTTTATAAATTCAACGACATAACCATAGCAGGTGCAGATTAGGCAAGGAAAAGCAGGCAGGCACCAAAGAGTTTCGTGTGTCAGCCGCTTGGGGCGCTGTTTCTACTGCCTCGCTAATTCAAATTTTATTATCAAGTGTAAGAAATCCTTTCTAAAGATACTTGTCTTTATATATATGCATCTTGTGTTTGAATGAATATAAAATAACGGATATTCCAAAAAATATGAAACTGGAAAAAAATATATCATCAATATGATAAATACCTCAGGTGCGTGGCTAAAAATAATCTAGTGATTGGTTGAAGCCTAACATAAATAATATTTGATCGTCTCGATTATTAAGTCTTGTTGTGACTGTAGAAAAATGAGTCCCTCGAAGCGTATATTTACTAATGATATCTTTCATAAAAATGTAAAGCATATAACAGGTTGTTAAAACTCAGTTAAGTTACGACATAAATGCAATTATTTTCAGCTGCTACACTGCCTGATTTATAGTACAAGAAGACCACGTATAATTTCAAAAGCGAGCTGTTTTCAAAAATATTTTTTTTAAATACTAAACACAGTAGTTGTCATTGATTTTTAATTGAAAAGTTTCGAAGCGTTAAATTGGTTCAAAGGTCAACATAATTAAAAGTTCTCCCCCGAAGCTGAAGATAATCTTTCTTCACTTTTCCCCTTATTTAAATTAAGCCTTAAGATTGTATAACGCAATTAATTAGACACTCGATCCCCGACAATCAGAAATACATTCGATACGAAAGGCTCAATTATCTGAGAGTCGATTGTGTGTTGATGGAGCACAATTATTATGATATATGTACATAAATAAGGAAGTGATTTTTGGTTAGATTACTAAGGGTTTTACTAAATAGTGTTGTAAGCCGTAATACGTGGCCAGATGAGCAATATGCTGGAGATTTATTACTCAATAAACACACCCCACTACCGACAACATGATTAATCAATACTGGACATATTATTAAACTTTACACGAAAAACATTATACCCTGTAACAAATTTCAATCACCATCAAGACGATTTTTCAGGGGGCACTAAAAGTTTATCGCCACACGAGGTGGTTCGAGAGAATCTGTCTAATAAATAATTACAACAACCCAATATAACCCAAGGCCTGATCGATACGCGGTGACTACATTATGATAGAATCATTATTACATGTTGTACAAGGCCGTAAAAGTTGATTGAAAAAAATTATATTATTATTTAACTCATGTGAGAAAAATAAGGGTCTCTTCACAGTACGTATATACGGTAAAGGACAGATTATTCCCTGACTATTACTACAACATAGTTTTACAGATGCGCCAAAGTGGTATTGCATCGATATAATACCAGACCATACAACTGAAGATGGCGGATCAAGTAGACGAGTCTGAGTGAGACAACACTAAAGCTTGGGATTCCTAGGCGTGCGTCGCCGAAAATGTACACCGTAAAGACAGTAATAGAGTTACTTTGCTGTACTTTTGACCGGTTTTTTTGTTAGTTAATGCCTCGCCCGAAGCTCAGACGAGGCTTTAATTAACAAAAAAATCGATCATAAGTGTAGCTAAGTAACTCTACTATCGTATTTACGGTGACGTATTCCTGGGAATCCATTACAACGTGTGTTAAATCTGGAGCGCGATTCACTCGGCGATTTACGCGCAAAATTCGTTTCTTCAACATTAAGCTCGTGTTACAAACTGTCAAATCTTGACTCGGTGATATCAGCGAGCTATAGCTAAAGCTAAAGCAAATTGTGCTATATTTCCTCCTCCATTTGAGTGACATTTCGTGACGAACTATCGGACTTATCGGGTGCACCTGAATGTCTTGAATCTAAGCATCGGCTATAAATTTGACACGACTAGAAGAACCGGAATGACTCGAAATTCATATAAATCTTTGTCGTGTAGCTCACGAGCTTAGAGCTCTATGAATAAACTGGCCATAATAGTTTAAGTGCTCTAAATTTCAACTTGTCTGAATTCTCGATAGAGATGAACATCGCTCTTCATTACTGTTGTTTAAACTATTCCCATGATTACAATGTTGCCTCAGTCAAACTCATCAGCTTGGTCCGCCATCTTGATATTTATGCATCCAGTTCTATGGCCTACTAATATGGATTTGCAATAAATTATGAAAGCGTATTCTGTCATTGTCTCACGGCCAATTCTTTCAATATTGAATATAAGAAAGGATTTCAGAAAAATGCTACTTTTCTTTTATTTATAAATTGTCCACAAAAATTATAAATATTAAGGCACTCTTTAATTGTAACGTTAATTTTATTTTTCAATCAAAATGATAATTTTACGCAACGTTATATACTCGTATTTTATATTTATTCGAAATATTGAAGCTGCGTCAAGTTGCGCTGACGTGGCGTCCGGTCGCGGTTCAAATGTGAATCCACCCTTATTTTGAATCCATTCTGTGAAAGCATTTTTGAAAACAAGTGTTTTATACATTATTTCGTTATGGTTTTGATGGTTTTCTCAATGTTTGCTTTCATGCGACAGCGTCCATTTACCCGGGTTTATTCTTTGCTTAGAGATGTTTAAAAAGATAATTTACCAGTTCTATCACCAAATTTCTCGGAAACATTCAGTCCACGCTTTGTGTGGCCGAGATGAGACGTAAAATAAAATGTTAAATATTATTAAAAAGAGACTGAGGAATTCCAGGTTTATATAAACAAGTATGGTTAAAATATCCTTTCACATTATTTCTTATGGTGTGAATCCAACTCTCTTCGGGTTGACTATTGTACGACACGGATTAACTATGTACTTTCCTTTATGTCTTTTTATAAAAATACAACGGCTACACTTGGTTAACCACTTGACTACAATAGGAAGAACCATGGCACAATAAAATCCTCATGTTCACAGATCCACAATGAAAACTAAGCAGTTTTAATTTGTGCTTTTAGTTGAGAACAATGATCCGAAATTGTATCGAATTTTCCCATCTGTAGAATGAAACTCGAGTCCGCAACAATCTTCGCAGTTATATAATATAATAATTAATGTTGTTTTGGGGAGGTGCATTTGTCAAAGAGACAAAACAAGTACTACTTTAAGTGTAGTTTGGTAGTGTTTTGAGACGGTCCAAGTTGAAATGGATTCCAGTTTGGAATATGCATCTCATGCAAAACCACTTACAACTTGTATGGAGAAGAACACTTACTACAATCGTTTATAATATTATAGAATAAAAACACATAATCTTATAGCATGATTCAAATTAATGTGTGTGAATTTATTGGCAAAGACGCGGCACAGACATGTGGCTCGTTGGTGCTTCTCGTACATCCGCCAATGACAGTTATGTAAACAAAGGCTAGCGCCAATCAGCGTCAAGTGCTCGTTCTCTTATTGGTGGAAATCATAGTTGAGCCGGAAATAGACGAAAAAGAATATAATCTTTCTGCATATGACTCTGTTCCGTTCTAAAAAATATATACTTTCCAATTAATGTGACAGAGATGAAATTATAAACCAAAGCCCACCGCACTTATAATATTAATTGCATTCCGTTCTTGCATATTAATGCATCAATCTTAAGAGATAAAGAGTGAGAGGGATGCACCTTCATGTTTATAAAACTTATTCTCTGTCACACTTATTGAAAAGTACATATTTTTCATATGTTTTTTAAAACAGGACGGAGTCATGTGCGGAAAGAGTACAATTCTTTTGCGTCCAACTCCGGCCCAACTTTTGAATGTCAAATTAAATCTGGGAATATTTTTTTGCAATAATCAGAGCTCGTCTAAGTATGTGTACTGCATTACCTTGGAGCATTAGACACTGCACTGATTATATTTTAATTAAATCGGTCTTCTCTGTCACACTTTTTACTTTTTATGTTTTTTTTTGAATGGGACAGAGTCATATGCGGAAAGAATTTTTTTTTCGTCCGATTCCGGATCAACTATGATCTCCACCAATAACAGAATGAGTGCTTGACGCTGATTGGCGCTTGTATTTGTTTACATCGCTCTTATTGGCGGAGGTATGAGAAGCACCAACGAGCACACATCACTTTACTGTAACTATTTTCCTCATAGCGAACATATATTTTAAAATACCTATAATACACTGTTTTTTTTTATTTAAATAACTTTATTATCATTGCAAACATTCCACAGTGTATCTTTAAAAATAAGTTCGCAGAAATAAAAAGGTACAGAAACACACGTCTTTATGAGTGAGTTTTCTTATTTACATTAATATATTTTAAAATAATTTAGCAAGAAAGCAAACTCTAGCGATCGAATGGAGATTAAGTACTTCGTACTCAAGTCATTAAGCGACCAAACGGACCCTTGAATATTAACCACTTTTTATGAGAAAACTTTATAATATACTTGGGAAAGCTGCAGTTTATTTATCAAAATAAAATGTGTGGTTGTAAAGCCTGAAAAGCAATCCACTATGTCGAAGTTTCATCACCAATTCACATTCTTCCTCTCAATAAATTTGGATTAAAAATGTGTAGAAACATCAATGGGATTATATTGTTTTTCATATTTTGAACACTAAAAGCCAATAAATACAGTCAATTTCCTTGCCGTTGGCTTGGATGTGTTCCAATGTTCAGTAATAGGTGTGTTTCTAAAATTAACAACGCCACCTCAAATATTATTAGTAACATGTCTATTATAATTATCATCACATCAGGTTCAGTTTTGAGATATAACAAGTTCTTGATTTCACCCTCGTAGTCCCGAAACTATACAATAATAATAAAATTATATAATCGAGAGAAAAAAAATAAAGAATTGACCTGTGCTCTGAGTTGATAAGATATGAAATTCCAAGTGGCACGTTTTTATACAATTCCTGTCGTAAATTGGGGAAAATGCCTTATCGCCTTACAGCAAGCCTTTTTATCTATGAAACTAACACACGCTATAAAAAGAGAACATAACATTCACCATCAAAAGGCGATCAGAATTATTTATAAAAAAATAAGCCAACAAATCAACAGAAGAGTCTTGATAAAAAGCGTTAGAAATGGGATTGAAATAAATAAGTTAACAAGCTTACTTTAAGTGGGCTTAGAGAAAAGCTTTGGTTTATTTAACCATTGGTGCTTTTGATGATAAGATTCTCTCTTTTTTGTATGAAATAAATATTTTCTTTTTTTGTATTATAGTTGTGTGTAAAAAAAATGACAACTAACTAAGACTAAACAAGCGTAAAAATAAAATAATCTATTAATTATTCTGCTTGCTTACATTCAAAAGATTTTCGTTTTGTATGAATAAAATACTAAAGCAAGTTGTCAAAAAAGTACTAGTTTTTTATCTGGAGAAAATTCTTCTTTTTCCTTCACAACTCGATCATAAATTAACCAAATTATACGTTACTTGCTTAATATTTATTTGACACAACAAAGTGGTAATTCATTGTCTTAATCACCGCCCGCCCCTGTATATATCCTACAATCCAGAAGGTCAGAGTAAACCTGCATCAAGACGATCGCTCGAAAATTTATTAATATTATTCCCAATCTTCCAAATCGTTTACTTTAACGGGATTCGAACCCATGGCCACAGTATCTGCAGTCAAGCTTCTTTTCCCATGATCTCTGTTCAATCCTAGATCCAAGTTTACTCTGATTCCCTGGATTGTTAAGATAGAATCCCGACAGCACGTGCACACTAACATATGTAGTTGTGTGCTTTTTCATTATTTTTGTGAAGAAGGGCTGTCAATTACGGCATACATCTTACTTATCTTATCTAAAAAAAACACCATGGATCAGCGGTGCGTGGACTCTGATTTATTTTATTTATTTTCCATTGGCTAATCTATTTGTTTATATTAATATTTGTTTTATATCACGCTGCAATACCACTAGAATATTACGGGAGATCCCAAGTCGCAGTGATGATAATACAGCACTCATTAGTTGAATACGAATAATAACCTACTATGAAGGTTTGTAATATTGTCACTTAATTAAATTGTTTCCCTATGACCTGTTTTGAGTAATACAAGGGATGATGGTTTATAGACTGTGTATTTTGGAGGCTTCGTGTTAATATGAAGCAAATACAATATAATTTATGTGAGTGGCATGTGCCTCGGATTCTCATGGGATTCCGGTCCATTCTGTTTGATTACATTCATCCATAAAAAAATAATAATATTATTCCTTATCGGTGACTAAACCATAAAAAGTTCAAACTCATTCAAAAAAATATATATAAGTATGTCAAGAGCGTTGAAACGATCGCGTGATATTCTAAAACTCCACAAATGGTATAAATAAACATCGAACTTCGATTGGTTGAAATTGGAATATGTATTAAAAAAATAAACATTCATAATCGAAACGAAAATCCATTCAAAATGCTTTTGGTTTACAAAAATAGATTGTTAAAAGGCCGTTGATATTTATATTTTATATTTGTTTTAAAAACCGATCGAAATATTCTTCATACGGATGTTTGACCTAACCTAACCGCAAATTGTTGTGATTTGTGACCAATCATTGATGAGTAATCTGACCTATTAGTTTTTCCAAAGTTTGTATTTACTCTACATAATTGGTCTTTAGTTTTTTTTTAATCATCCCAATCAACCAATAAATCAATGATTTCCAAAAACGAAAAAAAAAATTAAATAAATGCAACGATAAAAAAACTTAATTGCCTGGTTCATAAAAAGTGAATAAGTCTGTTCTTTAAAAAAATACATATTAATGCACAAACAAGATCTTAGCTATTACTAGTTACACAGGTCACCGACTTAATAATAAGTATTTACCTTACAATACAGGAAAGCAGAGTAAACCTGGATCAAGACGATCGATCGGGATTTTATAAATATTATTCCGAATCTCCCAGTCGTAATAATCAATTAATTTTTTTTTTACTTAAGTGGGATTTGAACCAGAATTTGTAGTTTCGCTAATAGGTTTTAGATCAATTCATTGTCAATTTTCACCTTTCCAT